>JTDE01001982.1:13909-26136 GCA_014338405.1 Paragonimus skrjabini miyazakii
GCGTACTAATCAGTACGTAAGCTGCAGTTTATTGCATGATCATTTTCGCCACCTTGAATCGAGCTAACAATAGATTCACCACCTAATGATCACTACAATCCAACTTAAGATTAACTTAGCCAGAATGTCGGAAATGAGGCCATAAATGAAACTCTAGTGTCTTTTAACTTTGGTAATGCTCACCCGTTAGTCCATTAGTTTGAACACTTCAACTCTAGTTCACTAGTCTCTTGCTTTCAAACAAGATTGACTTCGCCGAAGGTGAACAGTTTTTGAACCGGCGAACATCAAAGGATAGAAACTTCTATTGTTTTTCTCTGCAAGTTGGTTGTATCAATCAAAAAACAAGAACTCAGCAGTGAGTACGCTACACCATTTGTCTAAATCAGCTGGACAGAATGATATATCAACTGCGAACAATCCAATTCATTCGGAAAACTAGTTAGCTTGACATAAAATGCACACTGCAATGCAGTTGAATGGGTAGGACATACTGTCTAACCTCTGCGAATATGACTCATAAATAAATTTTGCACTACAGGGCAACTGAATGTGACCATGTCTTCTATAATCCGTCGGTGTTGAAAAGTGTTCCTATAGAACATTTATCTCACGTTTACAATATAGTTTAGAAAAAAATTTCTTTACCCGATCGTGAACGTTTATATTCCCTTGACAAACGGTTTCAGATGCATTTATCCAGCCGTACCATCTTGTTAAACATCTATAACTGGGTTCTCCATTTAAGCAATCAAATATTTTAGCAGGCCATGTTAAGTACAGTTGTTGCAGTGATCCTTATATCGGAAAATCATCATTAGCACTCGAAGTATGTGAAAATGTACGCCCCTGAAAGAACGACTGTGGTCAGTTTGTTCCGTTCCACATTACTGTTAAAAAATACCGCATCAAAACAAACCGATTTGAATGGTGATACAAATAACGCTATCTATGTTATACTTCACCCAATACTGTACAACAAATCCACAAAAATGTGGTAGAAAACCATGCGGTATTTGAAGAACGTGTAGCGAACAAGCTTGTTTTCGGTAATTTATCATCAGGCTAAACACAACACATTTATATGGGTTAATCATGTGAGAAAATATGCAGTAATGAATCGAACGGATTGTTATCAGTTCCAGAAAGTTCACGTCAATTGTACAAATTATTGATGGCTGTTATGATAGCGGTCTTGAATACTGAATCTGTTCTTGCCGAACGTGGACATCTGGCCATGGAAGATTCAGTGTTTTGACGAAGCGCTTTTAAATACATAGTGGGGGGGGGGAGAGCAAGCGGATGACTATTGCTTCTGCGACTGCCAACAGGCGCTCTTTGACTCGTTTTGGTTGTAATCCATGAACGCGATATATGAGACGGAATGATTCGTTGGGATCGATTGAGTGATTGGATTTCATTAGGTGCGCAGCGATAGAAGACGAGCAAGATTTGGCCAAGCCCCTAGTCAGTTCTGAAACTGTTAACAATCCGTTCGATTCATTACTGCATATTTTCTCACATGATTAACCCATATAAATGTGTTGTATTTAGCCTGATGATGAATCACCGAAAACGAGCTTGTTCGCTACACGTTCTTCTAATGTCTAAACCGGGTATTTTCCTGCAACTTAAATACGCGATATTTAGTTGCTCGGTTGAAGTAGATCAACTAGATCGCATTATGCACGTCTAAATTGCCGACGATCACAATGTTAGAAGGTAGACGTGATAACTCTTGTTGCTGAACGAAAACAGTTCATTCGATACATTGTGCATTGTTAGCTGGCATGGAAAACTTTGACAAACATGCAATTCTTGCACTATTTTTATTGCATCCAAATCGATAGTTACTCTTCGTGTAATTTCTATTAGCGTGTGTGTGCTGTACATAACGTAGACACCCACTAAGTCATACTAGATATATGGTTATCACATGGTTTTACCCTAGACCAATGAGTCACAGCATAAAATAGAACAATGTGGAAACAGTACCGTCCCGACTTCTCATGGAGTCTTTCCTAAGACATACGCGATCATACTACAGATTACTTCTGTCATCAGAATCAGTACACAACACTATCAGTTCTGTTAATGAAACTGAGATCAAATTTTCCCTATTATCGACCTTGAATCTTTTGCTAAGTGATTAACATTTTTTGTCGTTTAACAACCAATGGTAATTGTTTAGGAACTTGTGGCTATTGACTGTGGACCTGTGACAATAATCTAAAATACAGACTACACCGAAAGTCACGTTCTGATTGGTAGGCTTGACATATTATGTTTTTCATTTAATAGACACATTCCACACATGCATACATTCTATGTATATAATAAAGGAGCAAGTGAGTATGAAACTCAGGCACCTATAGTCAATATTAATTAGTTGTGAAATGAATTAATAGTGATTACTAATGAGCAGTAGTAAATTTTGACTTTCATATAGATAGAACATCACCCACAATCGATCGCAGCTGTCGCATTCCCATAGACTTTCCAGTCGGCCCCTTTCCAAAATAAGCGCCAGACTCGGGTTTCGCTCTCATTAGAGCTCGTCATTAGTGTATATCCTCGCCACTGCCGGGACTAGAACCACGGCCACGCTGTTCATGAGGCAACCGTGTTTACTACTGCGCCATTCACCTCACATTAGGCACGACCGATTTATCAAATGTGAACGTCCAACCCCTTGTGCTTGTGAGTAATGATCAGGTTGCCCGATTGTCTCGAGAGGAGACACGATTACTGTCTGTTAGTTTCAGTCGACGACCTCTTGACTAGGACTTCTCTCTAAGTTGAAATCACAAAAACTACTGACTTGTTGAGCAGTGTTTGATTACCGATGAGTAGTGGGGGATTTTGATTTTCATATAGATAGTGATATTGAAAGCTCCTGTTGGTTTACCGGATTGAGTGAATTTGTTATCACATGCAATGAACGGGGTACATATGAAACTTCCAATACCTAGTAGCAATACTTCTGATGAGCTGAATCGGTTTTGGTTGACTTTTTGTTCCCATGGTACATTGAAAATGGAAATGTTTTTTGTTCAAGAATGAAGTTTATTGAGCTTTAAAACAAACAAACATTACTCCAGTCGGAATAAAAACAGGGAGCTAGTGCCGTTTCATCTCAGGGATTTTTGGGTGGTGGTATCCCTTAATTTGTACCAGTTCGGGAGAGTTTCAGATAGTCTCCACCCCATTGTTTTATTCAACTTTTCGGAACCTCGAAAGAATCCACCACATCACCTTTTCATCCGACTTTGTATGCGCCGGCAGCTTACCGTGGTCTCGACTACGCATGACTGAACCATGAGCAGAACGATCGTTCCAAGTGAGGTGAATAATTTTCGACTCTATGCAGAACTTTCGAATAGTCTGAGGAGCACAGGGACATCATTTAATATTACGCGATGAATATACTGATTGCCCCCAAACCGTGGCTTAGCAATAAACGCAAGTTATAGAACACAATTCACGAAGTATTAGGCGTAAGGGTGTATACTAACCGAGTCCGATCGTCCAACGGACCCGCTGACTATATTAAAGTTGACAAACACAGAGGTGTATGTTCTATTTAGGTCGCATTACCCAGCTACGTCATACTAATATGTGTATTGGCTGGCGTGGATCATGGTAGATACCAGCAAAATTAAGGCAGATATCTCCGTAACTGATGGCGATGGATGAGAGACAACGCACATCACTAATTTTGAAACGGCAGGAGAGAAACCGCAATTTTTTCCATGATATCTTTTGCGCACCGTTTTCGCCGACCGATTTATGCTTAAAAGTTACATCCGTAGCCGAAGAAGATAGAAAAATTGGTTGAGGACTGAGTGAAATCTACATGAATATCCTCACTGATCGATTCATATCCTACCTCTTCAGAGTATTGTCACGCCGGTTGTATTCCGCATCCTGATGTGATACATACGTGTACCACTAGTGCAAAGCCGATGCAGCTAATTGCCAATTATGTTGCCCCATTATCCGGTAGTGTTTACCTGCCTTTAAGCAATATATTTCTTTCGGCTAGCTTTTTAAACACACGAGGTAAATTTGTGATAGATAAAGCTCGACACGTCCCTAGAAGTGGATACCACAAGCCTTTAGGCAATTATAATGTCCTGATTGTCATATTTGAGACGGTGAACATTTAGTTGGAAGGGAATTAACTCGGCATGATTACTGGGTTGTACCCATCCGTTACGTTACGCCCTCTTACAAATTATTGACGGAGAAGTGTTTTTTGTACTATGTACTTGCAACATTCTACATGAATGCTGGTTGTTCCAACGATCCACCTAATTGACTTTGAATGCTGGGCTTTTGAATACTTGTCAAGTTCTAATTGAGTTCGGCTTCTTGAGGGGGTCCGGTAGGTTCAGTAGCATCCAATCAGCAGTTGGTCATATTTGATTAGCTCATATTAAAACTTACATCGAGAAAAGTCGACAAAACTTGAGGGGACGTATTAAATAGCAAAGCTGGCGTGTTCTTTTGAAACGCTGGACATCGCCCTGCCGATTAGTATGGTGTTACTCGTGGTTGTGAATTGTTCATAATAAATGCTCACGACAGAGTGGACTTGTGTTGTTCGCTAAAGCAAAAAACACCCATAAAACAATACCAAGCCAAATCATTCATTCACTATACATCCCGCGACGAAATTGCGTAATCTTCCCATCTTTTCACGTACTCATTTCCATTATCGAGCCGTTAACATTCATTATTCGAAACAGACCAGTAAAGCATATTATAAAACGTCTACACTGCATTTCACTGGAAGGAAAATTATGGAACCGAATAAACTCGCAAAGATGTAAATATATTTGAAGAATAACTATATTGTCAACCTGGATTTCTACAGCGTTTTCAAACTGAGGAACTAGTCAAGCTTTAGTTTGTCGCGTGAAAATACCACACACTTCGAGAACATGACTTACACTCTCGACCAGTCAAAGCTGCATTTATTTGATAGGTTTTACAGCAATCTGTAGTGAACATATTACCGTCTTGCTGGACTCTGTGTGACAAGCTATCTGGTTCATGCTGGTTTCGAACACATCATGCAAAACTATCTCATCTGGCTTAATTAGATAAACCATTGCGTATAGAGTTTCCTCAAATGCCAGTAAACACACGAGAGATTTACAAAAGATTCCGGAGTTTCAGAAGTACCAGCATTTTGCCATATCGTTGTTTATGTGAGATGGGGATAACTGTTTCACATGTGAACTATGTATTACACCCCAGTATCTTTTCAAGAATCGTATGAAAGACATAAAACAGGCTACCTTTATGTAATTTGTGAGTAAGTGAAAATTAGGTATACCTTATTGTGAGTCTAAATTGAAGTTTCCTAACCTAACCTAACTGGCTTATTTGCATCAGTGAAGAGGGAAACGCCTAGCCTCAACAGGCCAGGTGCATATGTCTGTTCTGATACACACTTCGGTAAGCGAATTTGGGGTTAACTGAATGCCCTACTTAGAAATATTCCTCGATGATACCGGAAACAGTATCAGCCTTCTGTTTGAGTGCAATGAACATACTGGATGGTGCGTTAGACGTTATGCCTCCTGCTGCTACGCTGAAACGCCACTTGTTGTTATATATTTCTCTGGATTGATAGCGGACTACAACTTTTCAGCGGACTTCCTTGAACTGTGCTTGTAGTTTGGCTGTCATGTACACCATACCAGCAATATTCAATCCAGACTTCCGGTTAAGTCTTGATTCTTGCATTTTCTGGTAAAATAAACTGCGTAGTCCCAGTCATACATTCACGTATATATGTTTCACTGTTGTAATAAGAATCTTCTGACAGTATGAGTGTATGCGTGTCGCACTTCAAGCGGGAACACTGTATCCACTGTGAACAGCTAACCAGAGGTAGTTCTGAATAACGGATGCTGAGGTTCTGGATTTAGTATGCAGTCGTTTGTTAAAATTTTTGTAGCACCTGATTTGCAATGACCCGACTAGCGATTAAACAGGCGAATAAGAACACTTAAGTTTAACGTTTGTTAAAAACTGTCTTCAGGTGACAAGATGCTGTCGATAAAATGTAAAGAACTCAACTCTTTCAGTCGAAATGGTCATATTCATGCAAAGGGTAACCTGACAACAACGAAAACCACCTCAATTCCATCAGACCGTAAACGATAGCAGCATGATAATTTGTAGTTGAACAATACGTGGATTACCGTACACGAATAGGTCTGCGGATCAGAAGAGTTTAATGTTAATGAGACGGAAAAACAGTATTTGTACTGACAAATGACTATATTGGTTATATATGGAAACAGCTGTTCTGATTATCCAGACTATAAACAAACTTGTGCATTAAGGATCCACGTAGATTTTTCCAGTACTCACATACAGATCTGCCGCCCGAGCAGATGAGGTATACGTGTCGAATAAAACACAAACCTTGAAATTGTCTAGCTATATTAACTTCGACTTACTAAAGACATCCATTCAACTGTCTACCCCTGTTCACAACAGGTATGAAAGAAACCAAGTGAAACTCACTGCGATACAGTTGTACGCCACCAACTTGGCTGATTGTTTTCAATCTTACGCTCAGATTCAATCAGGGCAGCAGTGCGTGTTGACTGACAAGTTTGCGAATTCCTCCAGTTTTTCCGTCGTTCGTTCAAGCGTGTCGATTCAGCCGAAGGTGGCTTACTTCGGTTTGACATGTCCAACTGGATATGGTCCGCACAATAATGGGCTAGTTAGATCCACCTGATACGAATGGAGCCGTCTTGCACCTTCATATAACGCCGTGAATGAATGTATACTACTGAACAGTGTATGCACAATGAGCAGTTTTCCACAATGCAGAGCAGACAGTTTGAGAGAGCTACCTGACTCACTGGAAACAAAAACTTGGATCTTATTTATAACATGATGGATACATTCGGGAAAGTTTGAGCAATGTAAAATGATGACTGTCATTCTGATTGGCTTAGTTATTATTTGCCTGCGTGTCAGTACAAGGGTTTATTCAGCCAATGAACAAATAGCAGTATACATCAACACAAAATGATTACATCAACTCAACTAGGCGAACAATTTAATCATCACAACTATAGTGCTTTTTACATTAGCTAATTGTTGAAAGAACAAAGCTGTGTTTAGTTTGCCGTAAGTTATTGCAGCCTATTGCTAACATAAGCAGCTTTACTAGGATTTACCCACGGTTTGATGCATCAAATGGGCTAACAATGCACGAAAGCTAAATAAGTATGTAAATTAACAAATGCTTTGATGAATACATCAGCGACTGTTCATCCAGGGATAGGAAACAGTTTCGGTTGTAAGAACAAACGTCAAATTGTTACTTACTGTACTATCAGTTACATTACACGTTAGGAGACGCACCTCCTAACGAACCAGCCAGGGCAAATCATATCATATCGATTGACCGATCCGGCTGCGGGTGGATTGATCTATATTAATCCACTCAGTTAGTCAGACTGCAGATGTGCGATCGAGCGTCTGTATGTTATCTGAACTCTTTTCTTGCTTTACTTTCTGATAACCCCTATAATGTGATTCGTCCTAACACTCTTACTCTCATATCAGATCACCTCGCTTGACTTGCTATGCATCCTGACGGCCATGTATGGCAGTCATTCCGCCCTATAAATTTAGAGCATCTGTGACTTAATTCTGACTCGAATCATCGTTCCAGTAAATGCTGTTACCGCATATTTTCTTTTCTCGGTTCTGGGTTAAGTGATTGAGCGCATCGTACCGAAAAGGTGTGGTCCAATATTACATATTTACCTGGCTGACGGATACAACAACACCGCTTGTCACAAAAGTAAATTCATCTGTATTTTTTCTGTGTTGGCATAAGCTATAAATTTGTTCCAAATACAGTATTACTAATTACGAATTCTCCATGAAGCAACAGTGAGAGATGAACGT
The DNA here is from genome assembly GCA_014338405.1 of Paragonimus skrjabini miyazakii. NCBI lineage: Eukaryota > Metazoa > Platyhelminthes > Trematoda > Plagiorchiida > Troglotrematidae > Paragonimus > Paragonimus skrjabini miyazakii. Next base: position 21,863 of record JTDE01001982.1, read on the forward strand.
ATAGTGGTCTAATGGCATTCACAGTTGGGATCACGTTTTCCAGTTGAAACGTGTACTCGTCTGACCTTAAATACCGCTTCAAACTCTGGCATTTCAGAAGGTTTTTCACCAAATATACTCCCCTGGTCTCACTACTGATCGAAACTATAAGCAGCCACATTTTCAGAAGTTTAACTGCAGGTGTGAATGTTGTTGATGGAAATAACAGTGAATGACCTGTGTGTGACCGTTAGTCACCGGCAGTAATACCTAGGTCAAAAGACAATCATATTGTTGGCCCCAAAATAAATGATCCTAATGTTCTCTTGATATGATAACGTTGATCATGCACACTTTAATCAACAGGCCATTGATACGATAAAGAAAATCGAGTTCCACCGCCATTCAAATCACAGAATTACACTGAACACATTGTGATATGCAAATATTTGTTTTTCTTCCGAGGACAGAATATCTGGAGCAAGTGTATTTTACACATGAAACAAATGTTGCCGTTGAGTTATTTTGGTAACTCATCGCAAACACAGCTTTCTATGCGGTCCAAGACTGATGCTGAACGGTTGCCTACACAACCGTAACACTGAACAGAAAGTGAACTAGCTGCAATCATTTAGACTGAAGTTAATCCCACGATACCAACTTCGTGTGTCCCTCTTTGATATCCAGCGTTTTCCTCATATCGTCATGGGCCCTGTCCCACATTCACAACGACGACCGTATACTTCGACTACTGTAGACTGTCAGCAACACAATTGGCTGTATTATCAAATTGTATAATATCCGGTTTACCTTAAGTAAAACTCAACGAAAATTATAACTGATGAAACGTGTACAATATATGTTAGATTACTAGAAATCCTAATGACACACTGAACGTGCAAGCGCACATTAATAAGTAAGTTAACAAAGTCGATTATTTCAATTTTCCTCGAAGGTTATATTTACAAAAGCAACAACCGAATCACCGCAACTTCTCTGCATATCATAGGCTGAATCTATGACAGTCTCTTACAAAATAACATTCAAATTCAACATATTCCTTCAGATTCATCTATTCGGTCATCCAAATTCAACAATATGGCCGAAGTGTCCTACGTGAAACAGTCGCGTTTGTCGAGAATGCAATGGATAAAATGTTACCAATACATATGTAGTTTTTGTAGATGTCACTATTCACAAATGTTTTTTTCGCAGTACCGATCAGCTATCTCTGTAAGATCACAAATTAACATCTGTTTCCGAAAGACAGCTGTGAAAGCGTTGAAAACGCGCTGTGTGTTTAACGTTCAATTCAATTTTTTTGGTGATTACTATCAGCAAACAGTGTAACTAGAGAATTGCAGATGGATGCGCCACTTGTCCACAGTTTTATAGGAAGACTTGGAAACGAGCACCTCGCTATCTCACTATGGGCCACGAGCTTCTATCGTCGCTGCGTGAAGGATAAATCTGCCAGTGTCTATAGTACATCACAATTATCAAGTTTGCTTGGCAAGTTCTTCCAAGATCACAACTCAACTCACCTCTTTCTGATGTTAAATCAGATGTTCATATCCTTGATGCAAACTTGACCAAACAGACTGACGGACAGTTGTACACAGCCGTGCATCGTTAGTCAACGTGGAGTGGGCAATACACGAATTCTAACCGCTTTGTGTTGCTGAAACAAAAACAAACTCTAGTTCGTTATCTTACTGATAAAGCAAGAAACATCGGTCAAACAATGCGATTGAGTATAAACTAAAGTTTATGATCACTATGCTTCAGGAATACGGCTGTTATTGACGCAACTGCTCACCGATCAGACAATTCCTGTTATACAGGTTCTTTTGGCTTAAAACACGGGATTACGAGTAGTGAGCCTCATGTTCAGCGTACATAGAAGCCAGCGTCCAAATAAGGATGTACACTAGGTTCGCTGCGGTTGGATCATTTGATAATACATTTAAATGGTAAGTGTATACCATTCATTCTGACATTCACATGTTTGCACGTAACGATTGAGATTTTATGGTGCGTGAGCACTTTCTACCCGTGTTGTGGTTCGGCAGTTCTCCAAATGCAAACACAAGTATACTTCCAATAAAACCTGCCTTGCGTTCTCAAAAAATTCCAAGGCAGACATGTACGCTGAATAAGTTTCAAAGTTACCGGTCGATCTACAGTCGTTTTCCCATTTGTATACACGAATTCTTAAAAGTGTCATGGAAAGCATCCGACATTTTGTGTATCACTCAATCACATAATTTGCGATATTCAAATTTGAAGCATTTACAACTGGTCTGTCACCAGGCAAGCAGTTAGATTTTGATCTAAACTGAACAGCCCTACTGGAATGCCATGTGATTTGCTGTGAGCATAGGACATGTCAACAAAGCCGTTGGAAGTTATGTGTGTAAATGACCAATCTATTTTCAGACACACTAAGTCCTCTTCAATATGCTATTGACATACACTAATTAAGCATACCATTCAGTTACAGATCAAAAAAGTGTACGTGCCTGAAGGTCACTACACACACTACTGAGAATGTGCATATGACACTGGAAGAGGAATGACACAAGTTAGAGGGGAAATTTCTGAGACATTTAATAAAGAGTCTGCTGAACTCATGTGTTTCATTTATAAAGAATGATAGACTTTGTGATCATTCGTGTGCTTAACTGACCGTGGACATTCTAGCATTTTTCATCCACACACAAGTTGCTGCATGACATTTCTGATATCTTGAAAGTTTGAACCCAAAAGTAAGTGCATGTGTCCTGACAAAATGAGTTTCGGTGCAACCACATTAACCGTGAAAATCCTAATTTGTGAGTGAAATAGAGCATGTAAAAATTGACGGGTGTCCTTAATGGCCATGAACTCATCGTCATATCCGTGAAATGACATATTTGAGACTCAATTTCGTGCACTTCCAAACTCGTTTTGGATTTCAAGCCGTACATCAATCATACTTGATCGCAACTGTCTCATTCAGATAGACTTTCTAACCAGACTCATCAGTAATCTAAAATATCACCTAGTAGGTTTACTGGGACCGGAAATTTCGACCAGTCATGGAAATCCTAATCGTGCGGTTATCGACTGCAATTAACAGGACAGTTACTGTGTTACCCGTCGAAACGAACGGGCAATCAAAGCATTACTCACACTGCGAAAGTAGTCGAACGTTCAGATATGATAATGTGATCGTGCCTGACTTGAAGTCAATGATTCTGTGGTCAATACGGTTGCCTCATGAAAGCGTGACCGGAGTTCTACTCGCTGCCGTGGCAAGGATAGTTACTACTAACGAGCTCGAATGGTAACGAAACTCGGGTCTAGTACTTCTTTTCGAAAGCGGCCTACTTCAAATTCTATGGCATTGAGACGGCTACGATTGACTGAGAGCAACGTTCAATTTATGTAAACACCGTTCACTTCACGAGATGCAATCTACCGTTCAATTCTCCCCAACTACATACAGCCTTCCTGTCGCCTTTCGAAATATTGTTTGTCAAACATGCGGTTGTTATTGTGTTTAAAACAAAACATCCTGCCTAATCTGTATTACTCTACCTGGATAGTATTGTCGTCGCCAGCGTGTAAAAAGCAGCGTTCTGATTACCAGTCCCGTAAGTATTTCTCAAATTGGTGCATCTAGATTGTCTGCTAAACGTAACAGAAACCTGCCGTTTTGTCAGGAATGTATTTTGGTAATTTCTTATATCTCGCTTTCACCCAGCAAAATCTGTCACGGTAAAGTGGGACAACTTGTGGAGATCTCGTTGAATTCAATATGGTTATCGAATGGCTTACGACAAATTCCTACTTGAAATATTATCTGACCGCAATTACCTCTCAAATTCGGATCTTTTTTACGTACGTATGCATTAATAACACCGCGGCACAATCATCAATATACCTGCCTTCCGTCTTACACCGCTGCGGTCCTGTCTCGCTTTTTTGGAGGGGATAAATTATCGAGAGTGTGACAACATGAACCTAATGACCATCAAGGTAGCCACAGGGCCAAATATATATTAGGGATTTGAGCACACCGTTTTAAGCGGACTTAGACCATTGACGTTTATATATTAATCTACCTAGTCTGACTGTGCTTCTAACGGTTTACGGAATCGTGCCATGATCTGAGCGGTCATATATCATTTCGTACTTTCAATATGGATGTTGCTTCAGCTAAACATACATCGGTGTCTACCACGTGATATTAAAAACAGATTGGTTTTGTTTGATCTAGTGGGTGAGCAATTCTTTTATGTTTCTTACTG
>JTDE01001982.1:27197-50792 GCA_014338405.1 Paragonimus skrjabini miyazakii
CAACCTGAAAGCCGTGCTCGTTAATGAGTGGAGTCCAACTTATATTGACTTATGAACACTCAGTTCCCCTCCGAATATGTTACTAAAACAGGGCAACAACCCAATCATATGAAAAGAGTGTTATTATTTGGATTACTGAGTCACCACGTTAGAAAAACAAAACTCAGTGGGACAAAAATTCGACTGGATTGAGAACGGCTTGACACCGCACGGGAGGCATGATAATTCAGTCATTAATTTGCCTTCCGATCATAAACTGCGGTTGACCTGTGGACGGTTTGTACAGACCTGGATACCTAGATCTACTGCTTTTGTGTTAATTGTGGCCACAACGATTCGAATTGCCAGTCGTGAATTCAGCGACGAAAGTATATGATCACCCACGATAATAAGTTACCAAGTCCGTAACCTGTGGTTCATTCGGCTCCGGTTGTTTTCATATCAAAATGGTGGAAATTTACTCAACATCCATTCATTCCAGCTCAGGTACCTAAGGAATTCACAAGATGGCGTTTGAAAAACCACAAAGTCACTCTGTGTGGGTACGTACTGTCTTCATTCCAAAAACACAAACGCAAGGATCAAATGTTTGCGGAAAGTACGATCAAAGTACCAAATTCTGTCACCAGAAAAATTTACGTGCATCGCAATGTAGTTTTTAGACTGATGGATCAATTCTCTGGCGGTGGATGAATAGCCATCACAGCCTCAGTGAATGACAAATGACAAGAATTCAAGGTCCAACACTTCTATCGGTACAAGACAAACGTTGAGTCTGTTTAGTGGAAGTCTACTTGAAGATGAAGAGGTTTGGAAGTTTTCTCTAGCGATTACGACGGACAGTTCCATGATAAGCCTACAATTAACATGACTAACGTCGAACGAACTCCCGCCAAACCAGGCCATAATACACACTTCCCACATTATCTAAATATAGTCCCTTATTTCTAAACTGAATGTTTTGAACTCCCTAGCATGCGGTTCTGCGGTGTAACCGTTTCGTAATCTCCGGGGTAAATTTGCTCAGCAATTACTCATTGCTACCAAGGTCCACGAATCGGTGACCGGTGTGACCGACGTTATAATGTGAGAACGGAATGAGGCGGATCTAATCCGCTCTCACTCATCTGTAAAAGCATTTATTTGAAATGACCGACCAATCAGCCTGATGAGGTCAAAACGAAATAATGCCGGTCACACGATGTTGACTTAAACTTGTGCCTGTTTGGAATACAGGCGAAACACTTCAACTGTCCCGGCTGTAACTAGTGTAAACGGATCAATTCAATATTGCGAGTTGTGCCTATTACCTGTTCTCGTTTGTATTAGTTTAGACGTGACGTTGTTTCTCAACCAGTTTCATATCTGACATCTAAATGAAAGTAGCGAGCAGGTTGTTGCGCATCTCGCGACAATATTTTGAAACTAGTCATCATTTAACGAAAGCTTTTGTTCCCACAAAATTTTGTCAGTAATTATTGAATTCAAATTGCTGATACCTGTTGTATCCAAGATCTCACAACTTGATAAATGGATTGAGAATGACACAACGTTACGAGCAAGTTGTAATACTCTACGTTTCAACTACCTCGGGTGGCCTTCCTCAGGAGTGTTGTAGTCGAAATTACAACACTTCTGAAGAACGCCACTGGAAGTGATTGAAACGCAGTTTACTACAACTTTCTCGTAACGTTGTGTTATTCTCACTCCATTTATCAATGACAGGCTAAACACGATGCCCTAATTGTTTGACTTCATTCGTACCAAATTTGCTGCGGATATCCTACAACTGATTAATAATCGAATCACTTTGTCGAAGAAGCATGTCAACTGGGTCAGTCACTGTGTATTCAATGTTCGTTGTATTCCCGCAAATGTAGATCCACGATCTCACAACTTTTCTGTTTCCCAGAGCAAGAGACTTTCCGGCAAATGCACAAGAGCACATACATTCTAGCAGGAGATCAACCAATGCAATCACTTTATTGTGTTGTTTATAGTGCCGCACTGGGTTGGCAAGGCATGACGTGATCGATACCAAATTCGCTTACTTGCACGAGGCAGTGTGGGCAGACAGTTCGAGATAACTCTTCCACGTGACATTCCATTGAGTACTGTTAATCAGAATAAGGAAATTGAGCGCCCCGGTGTGTACACAGTCATTGTTGATTGAACCTTGTAAAAACACTCGTCCGGTTACGGCGTTCGATTGTGACCCCATCATACATACCGGAACTCAATAGTGTATCTCGCAAGAAATATTAAGATGTCCACATAAAGCCACAATTTGCATGTGTCCGCGCACAATAGCAGCGAAATCGGTCACTCCGGTAGGCATATCGTTTGAGAGATTTGGTGTCAAGTTGTACATTAAGATATCATAAACAGATAGGAAATGCTTGTACTTTTCGGATGTTTCTTGGAAGAGCAAAATTACTATTTTATGCATGTTTAAGAAAGCAATCGTGTGTTAGTAGTAGGTACTATTCAAGAGTGTATAGTCAGCGATGTGTCCATTCACTTACGGTTTGTCGGCACTGATAGAAGACGAGGCTGACGTCACGTTTTCAGACAGATGTTGATAGTAGCGCCACATAAACGGTTGGACTAACAATTTCTAGGAAAAATTCTTATCATAGCGCTCGCCCTCAACTCATCAAAACATATGATCCTCAAAACATTCTATACATCAAGAGTTTGATGACAGAAAAGATGATGGAATGATGAAGGAAACAGTGAGTGGGATTGTCATTACCGTAGCAATATTAACATGCATTAATTACGTTATTCCGCAATTGTGTTCTTAGCTTTACCTAATTTGTGATATCACTGAGGGAGTGACCGAGTAGTCTGTGATCATGTGATTGGAGTGGAGTCAGGCGAACAGTTAATTTGGCCTACATTGTGCTTCGATAACTCACCTGACTAGATTGGATCGTTTATAGCTATCTACTGGGATGTGATGACTGGACTTGTCCATACACTGAATCTCACATATGGCGGCGCTTAACAAGCCCCCATAGACGAGGTGAAAATGTGAGGTAATCAACGACTGCTATGAAATTGAATGATGTGTGGTAAGGAGAATGGATTATCTCTAGAGGTTGCTGCAGGCTATCCATTTTCCTCCGAATCGATAGTCCATACGCCATGGAACTTTTAAACTGCCGGGTTTCGACCTTCACTCTAGTACTTCTTTTCGAAAGAGGCAAGCGGGAAGTTCTATCTGTATCCAAACGCTATGATGTACTGTGTGATGTCTAACTTGAAACTGACAAAATCCCTGACTACTCATCTGTATTCTGTAATATCACCTAGCAGGCTTAATGGGAAATCCAAATCATGGGATTATCTATTGAAGTTAACAGGACAGTTATTGTATCTCTTCTCGAGGAAATCGGGTAACATGAGCATTCATCGAGGCACTATGACTTAGCATTCACATGTGATAATTCGGTCGTGCCTAACGTGAGGTCAGTGGCGCTGTGGTCAATAGGGTCGCCTCATGAAAGCGTGGCCGGAATTCAGGTCCAGGCTGTGGCAAGGATATGCACTACTGATGAGCTCCAATGATAGAGAAGCTGGATTCTAGTTCTTGTTTTCGAAAGGGACCAACTGGAAATTCTATGGAAAGGCGACAGCTGCGATCAACTTTGGGTAATATTCAACTTGAAATTACCCAAATCCTCGACTACTCACCAATAATTTTATTGGTTTCGTTGTATCATACTCCGGGTTGATTGAGATCAATGATAGCTTGGAAACATGACCGTAACCGAGTGTTACACGTAATTAGTGCGTTGAAAGAAGGAAAGAATCATTAATATAGGAGTTGAAAGTAAACTATTTGGAACATGTGAGCAAAGGTATGCCAAACTGATATACTTCAGTATCAAAATTACAGCGAAGTTGCGTTTCTTAGAACGGACCGATCACTTATGCATTTAACTTCTACTGGCTTCGTTGACATGTACTATCCTCACAGCATAGCGTTCTAATAGTTCTGCACATTCTAGCTCGAAAACTAACTTTGTGCCTGGTGACAGTTTGTGATCAGATGTGACTGTTTCAAGTGCGAATGCTGCAGGTCAAAAGGATAGTTCTTTTGTCAATGCGTGCATCGTGTACTTGTTAGGTTATTCAACGTTTTCCTTCACACGTGTAACTTGCGCAGCTGTTTTTTTTCAATAAAAGTTTGTATACTTTAGTGTTGTGCAACAGTTATGACAATTCTCAGCGTGAAACACAGAGATATCCATTCGGCAGCTATTTTTCCCTGGTAGGGATCTCACGGGTTTGTCCCATTCGACGAAGTTCTTTCGCCCTTTAATGAAACAATGCTGTCGTAACCGAAGAATATCATTTGTCCGCCGTAAATGAACTAGGTTTTAACCAGCTCACCGTCTCCTTCACACCTCATTGTTACTGGTAAGTGTGCGCATTGGCTTGCTGACGTTTTTGTGTATGTTTCACAAGCACGTTACATTCAGCTGCAAAACCTCACAGCGCTGCTGTTTTTCTGTATGGGACAAACAGTGGCTAGGAAGTTAACTGCTGGAAACTTTGCTGCCTACATCCTGAAAAACAGAGGCTTTACCTTAACTAACCAACAAACAAAACAGGTTGGTTAAATGAGTTTAAATCGGGCCGTCATTTTTGTAGTCAGTATGCTGACCACATTTGAAGATAGTAAGCATGCTGGCTCTCATGTTCGGAACCCGAAACAATTTACGTTTTCCTTCAAAATACCAACGTTCATTATTGTTGCTTTAGAAGTACGACATTCCAAGGAAGGAAAAGCTCCTACTCCAAATGACTTCGTTTTAAAGTTGCAAAGGTCTGTCATATAAGTTTATTTCAACAGTTCTCCACATTTCTGTCTGGAAGCTATCTTTTGAAGTTACTTCAAACGAATTTCAGTCAGCTGTTTGTTAAAAAGATTTTTCCACATGCTGCAACTAACGACTAACATGAAAATAAAGATGTTGCCAAAGAGGGGAGGGGGCGACCACACAATTCGGTTGTTGAGTGTACAAACATACACAATCACATGCTTGATAAAAAATTTTCAGAACTAAGGCGATTGAACAGATGTACACGTTCGCACTCAGTATATCTAACGAAGTGCATGACTTCGTTCCTAGTGGGACTTAGTAGTGATTATTTATACTGTAAGACGAACAGCAAAGGGCAATGCTCATGAAACAGAAACGTTTTTTTCATAAGTAGTTGTCATGGTGAAATATATCAACATGGAGAGTATGTAGTTTCGTCAGGAGCTGACGTTTTTAAGTAGGCAGCTGCTATTATATATGCCCAACGGGTCTTATTTACGACACTTGTACACTGTCAAATCTATAAAAACATAGCGCCAACGGCTCAATATTCGTCAGTAAATCTCAGTAATCTGAATGAAAAGTACATGAAAAACAAACTGCCTCCTCCTCATTGCATTCGTTATCATTTTAGTGAAAACTTATTTCATCATTGGAGGCAGAATTGCAATCACTGATCATTACTAAATTTTTACTCGTCGTCTAAGTAATTAGTATCTACGCCAGGAAATAACTTAATGACCATAAACAGTATATTCATCTACAGACAACACCCTGGGACTGGGACACAAATTACCTTTATGTTACTTATCGTACAACTAGCATACTTTTTGACGTTTCAGTTCAATTTGTTGCACCTATTTGAGTTTTGCTACTTCCAGACTACTTCTGTTATGGGTATGGTCGTGATCCGCTTTATATGTTAGATACGCTTCGTGATAGAATCATCATATGGTGAATAAACAATTATCTAACTAAGCACTTCTGAGTAAATATTGTTTGAGAGACAGAATGTTAGTCTCTGGAATCATGGAAACAGATATGTTGAAATTCACTAACGATTTGTTAATAATATCTGACTCAAACCACTCTAACGGTTAAATACAATTAAGCAACTTGAAATGGTTATGTGACTAGTTACTATGATCCGAGCTGTTGTAGTCAGCAGACCATTCTAACTTATAACCAACGAAAGCAGGCCTAGTCTAACGTGCTCAGCATCCTTCTCTCCAACACATTTCTGAGAAGATCCATTAACATTTGTCTTGATTTCATGATCAATTACTTTGTTTAGATCTTGACTAATTAGAAAGGGGTTCCAGCTTAACATTAGTAGTAATATATCAACCACTCCTCTAACACCAGGTTGATCATTATTTTCGGTTACCCCCTCGTTTTTGGTACATTTAGCTTACTGTCTCCGTTTTTCGTATAGCAGTACTTGCAGTTCTTACGATTTAACATTTGCCCTATTGTAATTGATTTTTAAAAATTTGCTTTTGACTTTGCATTAACATGAACCCTGGTTTATGCTGAAAACTCGTGAATTCTTTTACGTGATTTTACATCGTTAAAAACAATCGTTCTACGCATTGTTAACTGCTACCCATAAGTGGCTGAAGAGATTGTTGGAAAGCTAGAGAACCTGTTCTGAAGTTTCAGCTCCACAAATCGGTGACATCAGATAGCTGGAGTTTTGCTCTTCTAATTTTTCTCCCAGAAATGTTTGATGATATTTTTAATTCAGTGCATGACATGATCCGCTTCACGATTTCTCGAACGCTTACGTTACAATCTCCATCTGTGTCAGTTCGTTATTCGTCAGTTGCCGCAAAAATGGATTACTGTGCCCAATATCTTGTTTACCCTAACTCGAAGAAGAAAAATGACTGACTTTCTCAAATGCATGCGGCATCGGTAACTCACTACTCTCACAGATAGGAGGGCTGGAATTCCGATTCCGGCTTAGATAAGGATACGTAGCACTGACTGACTTCAACGATAGTAAAACTCTAGTCTAGTGCATTCTTACAAAGCGGACCGATGGAATAGCTTGCCTGAATACAGCACCTGCAACCGAATGTGACTGCTATTTAATTTGAAATAAGCTAACTCCCCAAAAATCCACCTTGCTATATGTATTGCCCAATTGGCTTAATGAACATCGTGACTTCAACTTGACTAAGAACTTCTTGATCATATGTTTATTAGTTGAAGTGAACACAGCGTCTCCGATTTTCGTAATTTCGAAACGTTCGGGCATTCTAAATAATATTAGCACAAGTTTGCGAATGACTGTTTGAATATAAGTGATTGGTCATGTGCATCGTTACGTTATTGGTGTTGTGGTTAATACGCTAGTCTCATAAACATGCGGGTCATAGTGCAACTTCTGACTCGGACAATGGTGTATAGTATCGATGAACTTCTCTAAGAACGAAGCTCAAGTCTATTGCTTCCTAATGAAGTGGGCCGGCCGAAAATCTTACGTGAATGCACGAACTGCAGTGTTCAAAATGAAGAATATAATTATTATATACAGCACTCGTTTCACTAAATAAAGTCAAAAAACGTCTATTTTGAACAGCTCAAACTCTAAAAACGTTTTGTAACCAGACATAAATCTTGATGTTGACATTTTGCTTTCCGATTCACTAATTTCTCTGCGACAGCTGCACTGAGTAAGCCGGACGTCAGGAGTTCTGTTTACCGATTTTTACTTAAACACTGTTCAACGGTTGAACGTCAGCACCAATGTACTACGATTTTTCAAAATGCAACAACAAAAAACAACCGAATGGTATTTAAGATACATCCGACGTTTGTGTAATCTATCACCAAACTGTATCAAAACATCTCTCTGTCTATACGCTGATGACAGTATTTACCTGGAGGTAGTAACTGAGCGAAACATACATCAGTTGCACAGTAAGAGTAAAACTTTGAAAAACTTTAATATGCATCTTGGTTTTCGCGGTTGAAATATTCTCGATTCGTGTCCTGACGGATGATCCTGGCAGTATAATAAATATAACCATTGCCAGCTAGTTTGTTTCAAGCACAAGTTTGATGGTGACAGGAATAACCTGCACATGGCTTCGTTTTTTGAAAATAGCACATGAGGCTTCTGACTTTGCCATTTGGATAAGTGAACAAAATTTACTGTACCTGACTCTGTTGCTCAACTTGCCAACGCACTAATGTTTATCCATGTGTCTCGGATAATTTATTTGTCAGTGACTTATCTGGTCTATTGGCGCCCTGCTTTACACCGCACCACAGTCAACTGCCTTACATTTCTACAGGTGTTCCAAGGTTCACCTGGGCAGTTTTTAACCAGCAGTATGTACGAGAAACTGTAAATGCTTCGACGTTTCCTCCTAGAAAGACTGCCACTTATTTCAACAAAAGGTGGAAAACCTTCACAGTCATCGTCAGAAATTGTAACACCAAGGTGAATAGCGGACCAGGTTATGCGACACTAACCCAGATCATTCTACATACCCTATTTCTCAGTACATCTTTTCTCATTTGGTTCAAACAATTACCAGTGCCTGCCTATATGATCGTTATATCTTTTCGCTGTTCCTGAGCATTAACGTGTCAATACCCTTCAGCTGACTAGAAAAGTCCAAGCTATTTGACGATAGGCTATATAAAACTTCATTCCCCAATTACGAATTTGAATAGCGAGTTCAGAAGACCGGTTTTGTTACACAGTTTATGTTGTCCTGATTTGATTTGCAACACATCAATGAGCTGATTTGTTTATGGCTCAAGATATAGCTTATGAACCAAATGCCACTTTTTCCTAAAGCACGTCACCTTCACCAATTTTCATCGGCCATTCTGGTAAAACGGTCTAAATCAATACCTCATACACCATTTTGAGTGACATGTTATAGACGGCATCTGCCTTAATGTCTGAAACGGAAGATTGCCCTATTTGATAGCAGAACAACGCAGTCTCTTCACTGACTACCGTCATGCCAGTAAGTCCATAATGAAGTCTAAGGGTTGCTATAAATAGAAATAACAAGACGAAACCAGTTGGACTACTTGATTTTAGCTATTGGTTGGACAGGATAACTGACTAAATTTTTGTGGTGAGGTTTAGTGAAAAATGCCGTTGACGCATTCCATGTAGTTCAAACGTTCAGCAATAAGTCTATTGAATTAGCGTTGAGTATTTTTCAATTTATTGGTGTAGGTGAACGTAGCCCAGGTTTTGCTTTGAACTCCTTTGGAGAGTTACACTGTACCAAAGTGTTTTTTAATTTTTTCTAGTTGCGATTTATTTCAAAACAGCAGATTTAAGAAACTCAATCAATATTTGATGTGAGCAACTACAACCAGTGAAAATTGTCACTGCCATTTCCACGTGCACGTCGTCTGCGTAAACACGGACTAACCGTAGATCAAACTGCGCACGGGTTTAAAAATGCTAATGCAGCATTTACTGTAGGGAGGTTTACCAATTGCCGTTGAAAAATTACTTCAACCCCCCACCAATGGTGATAAATCACTGGTATACTAATTTATCGACCCTACATAAGTAACGTTTGTGCTCCATTTCTGTCCATTTTTTTATCGATGAACATTCATTTTCACTCATTTCTATGTTTTTAATTGTCTGCTTGTCATGCAACTGTTCAGGTATCGTTTAATTTATTTTCGTACGCTTGCTTATGGCCATAATTCAATTACCACGGAGATGTTGGAATTGTTCAAACTTGTATCCGAACCTAGTAACACAAGCAGTCGAGCTTACACAACTTGACAGTCAACCTGACATGGTGGTAGCCTCACTGTTCTGCCTGCCTACTAATAAGCTATGCGTGGTTCAAAACAGTTTCATCGACAAGCAGTTAGTAACAAACGACTTGCTAATTGGATTTCGTATTTGCAAATCGTATTTTTCATTTTTTTTCTTGTGGTCTTTTTCAGCAAAATAACGTTCTTCGGTTCTCGCTAGTATATTAATTGGTGTACAACTAGCTTTATTGTGTAAAAACTAATTGATGTTATTCTTAACAGATAATCTGGGACTTTGAATTCCAACTTCACTGGTCAAGTATTGTATTAATCCTACCAATTGTCGAAGAAATCAGTACATTCAAAGTTTACCTGTTACATGAGACTAATCAGTAGATCTGACTACACTAGACGAATGACAGAATCAGTTCCCACTAAATTTCCATCAAAATCCCACCTAGATTAAGAAATGCTTATACTTCAATCCTTGCTTATTTTTGTAAACAATTTATTTTACTCGAGACGTCAACTACTGTTCTGGAGTTGCTGCATATCACCCTGCTTCTTTCAATATCTTACGTTTCAAAGTAGAATCAATAAAAGCACTTAGGATCTAGCTCTGAGACATAGAGTAGGCAGCTTGGTTATTCGAAATTGTACTCTTAGATTTTGAGCTAAGCTACCCATAGACCATGGACAACAAGGCTCTTGTATAAAACCAGAAAGCATTCGCAAACTTCTTTGACTTTTCTATCGATCGACTAACATGAAGCTGCAGCATAGTTATTATTGATGAGTAGTAGGGGATTTTGATTTTCATATAGTGGCGAGGATATGCACTACCGACGAGCTCTAATGAGAGCGAAACTCGAGTCTAGCGTTTCTTTTCAAAAGGGGCTGACTGGAAAGTCTATTGGAATGCGACAGCTGCGATCAGTTGTGGATGATGCTCAATCTATATGAAAATCAAAATCCCCTACTACCCATAAGCAGGATGATTCTTGTCTGAATTTGTTCATTTATCCAGTCGTCATGTCACTTGACTCAGCACAGGTTCGTCATGTTTGCAGTGCTACTTGTCAGATGTCAAAATATGACGAACAAATGAGATGTCTGATTACTTCAAAATGGTGGTGGTGAAGAGAAGAAAGCCCAGGTTAAACTGCATTTTTCAGCAAAAGCTATGGGTCTTGTCTAGGTGACTTTAAACAGATTGCAGTGCTCCATTATATCGAGAGTTACGCGGCTTTCCGGAATAGATTCGATAGATATATAGACAGATATGATAAACGATTATTAGGCTAATGAGTGACGATCAACAAAGACCACCTAACCGAAATACAGTAAGGGTCCATTATCTATGGCGTAAGGTGAAGCCAATCGATAGATCGATCTGTGCCTTATGTCATCTCAAGCAGGACCTGGTTAACTCACACTAACGGACCTAGACAAATACATAAGAAAAATTGGATGAAAAATTTACGACAGGAGGCTGTAACACAGATGAGCTCTTGTACCGTATGCCTCTAGGTCGTACAACGTAGATGCGACATATGACTGTGATTGCTGAATCGGGATTGGTCTGCTTCTGCGGTTCACATTTATAGACATGAACAAGGTTTTGAATGAACTGGTATGTGAATCACATGAACGTAAGTGACACACAGAAGTAAACTGCCATATTTTGCACTCGCGTGTTATAGATCACAATAGATTAGCTAGACGGTCGGCGATAAACTTTCATTTCTACTAAAACACACCGGTAATGCACATTTTCAGTCGGCCAGTAACTTGAACACTTACGAATGTTTGTTAGGTAGATTTCTGACTAAGAATACACCTAAGAACTGGATGGGAGATAGGTTAAGAAGTTTAGCAGTTCGGCTTTGCATAAATAATGTGTGGTGTAGCGCAACACTACCACAAATGAGCCAAATAAACAACTAAATCCAGGGTAGGTAGAAAGCATCTGCTCCATCTAAACTGTCATTGTGAAAGTGAATTTGTAGATTCGATTGTCCACTTGACTACGAATAGCCCAGTGTTCACTTTTCTTGATCCCTTTTAGTATTTTCCTGAGACCCGTTAATAAAAATGTCCAATTCAGCGTTTGATTAATGACTTTTAGTGACGTTTATCAGAATACCAGAAACTAGACCAAGTGTATCTCTTTTTGTTGTTCTCGTGTGATTTGGCATCCGTGTTTGGACGCTTAATATTTGTTATGCCAAGGTGACAAGGAAATTTTCATTTACGATTAAAAACTGGCTTCTTTTATATATTGGGCTATTTTAGTTCATTACTGCTCAATGATTGACCGAGAATGTAGATCAAATTCTTCTGTGTAGCTACTTATAACTGGGTTTTGATTACACTACCTCTTGTTTGTTCCAATCATCAGGATTAAGGGAAGTTGCAATGTACTGACCAAAGTCCACCGTCTGATCGGAGTAACATGTCAAGAAAGTGATCAGTAAGAGGTTCTGTATTCGAATGTGTTCATACGTCATCGCGCCTTGAGTGATTAACTGTGTGACAGGAACCGTCAATTACAGAAGAGTGTTCAAGGTCAGGTAGACTTTCGGAATTGTTGGTTCAGCAGGACGGAAGTATTTGGTAGTTCTCCATTTCATGTACTTTCTTCGTGTGCACAACAGAAACAAACTGAAACTACACATTCCTGTGGAAAGGCACTCTAGGTATTTGAATCACTAAATGTTCCAACGTTTTAATCCATTAGTTGAAAATATTGAACTCCGGATATCTTCAAATGTTGCTTTAAATTTCTGGCAGTCGTCCGTTTGAAAACGTCGTTGATCCAATGGCATCAGAAAATGACGTCATGGTGTAAGCTGGGCGTGAAGTCAAAATCGAACTTGTGTCATAGTCGGCTGCAGGTTTAGGTTAGTACAGGGACATTCGTGAAAACTTCACTTGCAGGGAGTATCACACAGGCTACTGGATGGGACCTAGGAAGTTACTTTGATGTGATCCGCCGCCACTCCTTGTTGCCGAGATTATGTATTAAGTGTCGGTTGCTACGTCGCTAATCTTTTGGACCCAGTTATTGCATAAAATCAATTAGTGGCCAGTCCTTCTTTTATCTTTCAGGCCATATACAACTTTATTTTCAGGTTGTTGAGCCTGTGTTGAGTATCGTTAGAGTTGTGTGAGTAATGACAAGTCATCAGGTCATTAACTACAGCCAGTTTCTACCATAATTCCCTCGGGAGTTGGTACTCTCTATCGAGCATTGTTTAGTCATTCTAGTGCCCTCTTTCTCGCATGGAGAAATTGGTTTTATCCTCGGAAGTTTGACTAATTATCTTGCCGCCCGCTAAATTCATCCTCTGTTCCCTATTGGCTCACTAAACCCCTCATTTTATCCAACATTCAGGTTACTCCTAGTTGGCTCAACTTCATCTCTTATTAGCGAAACGGTGAAGTTGTATTCAGTACACAGTTTGTATAATATATTGACCCAGTTTCTGGTACGATTCGTTTATGTTTTTTGGTTACGTTAGCCGCGCTGTTTGATGGTCATTGTAATCCTAATCTTGTTCTGTTTACCAATTCTGTACCCTTTTCATAAGGTGTCGAAACGGAGGTTTTGTCACATTTATCTCGTCTGTCTGATACAGCATTGAACCATTTGTTATATTACTCTTTCTAATTGTTGGCGTCCGGACAAACTGAGTTGTAAGCATCAATTAAATCAGTTGACATTAGCCATTCGCTTCACTGATACCGATCTGTCACCTGCTTTGCACAATGAAGCCTAGTCCAACAACTACTAGTCGTTTCTGTACTCGTACAGTTGAACGGATTGAATTAACAAAGTCATTTACATGGAGTCAGCCAATGATTCAAGGAAGTCTACATGAGTAGACTGGTGTATCAGCAAACCGATTAATCAAATTGATATTCAGAGGCAGCATCAGGTTTCGTACAAAGAACACCTGAAGGAAGTAATTTGTTTGACGGTGTCTAGTATTAAAACAGATAAGTGACCTGTAGAATTGAGTCAGCCAATAGAAAATCTGAGGTCTCCGAGTCGACTGGATTTCCTCATTCTATTGTTGCTTCTTGTCTATAAAATAGCCCACGGAAATTTAGTAAGACTGAACAGGCTTAGTTTTAGAACTGCTTTTCTTTGTTTCCATTTTGGAAAATAACCAGTTTTCGAAAGTAGGGTATCACCGTAGTGTGGTTTTAACAAGTTCCCTGACGACTAGTAGGCGATTTTGGTGTTATACAAATCCAGCAGATCACTCAATTGCTCTCAGTCTTCGCACCCCCATAAACAGTTCAGTTGGGGTCAGAAAATAGTGCACATTCTTGTCAGGGCAAAGACTAGAACACTGATCAAGCCTATGTGGGGTAGCCATGCTGATCACTGCGCCACTGACCTGGAAGTAGGGAACAATGAAAGTTCGTTGCACAGTGTTTCATGTTTCTAAAAGTTTTTCTGAGAAAAAGACAGGATGAAACAGACGTTTTGAGGAAAGCAACACGAGAGAACCAAAAGCCACATCTACTATGCAAGCTATGAATGTGGTTGGCAAAAGTGCAATATCCTTATGAACATACCAGTATGAAACAATATATAGCCGATGGTCAAGAGAAAAAACTATTAAACTATTGAATGTAGGTTATAAACGTCCTTCAACATTCAGAAAGTCCCTATTCGCTACCGATGTCAAAGTGTTAGGAGAATTAGAATGAACCTAAAACAGATCAAGCTTCTAAGATTGAAACCAAACAGCTTTGTTTATTAGATCAGTATACTCATCCAAAAGTTATATACTAGAATGCAAGATAACTAGGTGTAACACGAAATCTATAGCAGATGCACTAGAAATTATGAAGTGTTCCAAAAAGTTCCCACAAGCGTGGAAAGTTGCTTGTCTTTCAAACGTTTCGATTACAATTCAACATTTTTATGAGGTTACTTTAAACAGTATGTTACTGAATTCTTCTCACTAATGGGAAGCAGTATTTGAACTGGTGGCATTTGATTAATCTTATTTTAAAACAGCCAAGAAAATGTGGACTAGAATGCCGATTTGTAAATGAGGACTGTAGGGTTTGCCCAAAATACTGATCTGCATCGGTAAACATTTAAAAGCTAGATTTATTAGTCCACCATTTGTGCGATTCTCACTTAATTCTTGAGAACACAATAAGTTAATCCAGAACCACTGTATTTACTTTTAAACATACTAGTCAGAAGTGTTAGATTGAAAAGTTTACAGAGCTTTCAGGATAAAAACTACTGATGAAAGTGCAACTTTTCGTAATCAGCGACCGTCACACTGTCCAATATGCTGCACAAAGTTTGAATAGAACAAATGATTTATGACGATTTTTCTCCTTAGAACGGAAGCATATTTCCCTTCTAGTTAATCATACTTAACCAACAATGACCCATAGCAAGTAAATCGGCATTTTTCAATCATTCTTAGGGTAACCCTTTTCTCTCATCAAGGCCTGATTGCCTATTGTTAAGTGTATGTTACCATAAGCCATTTCGAGAAGGTCACTACTAGCAAATCAACGACACTACAAATGAACAGTTAGGATTGTAATAGACGTTCATTCACATCTTCCTGAACGATTCTCAGCTTCTAGCTACATTGGTATGCACCGCTCAGTTCTCTTGTTAACTTAAACGCTGGAGTTAGTTGAGAAATGTATATCACATGCATATCGTAAGAGGTTGGAGAGTGATAAACAACCAACACTTTGGTCTGTCAGTGGAGGAATAATTGTCGTATTGCTTATTTGAGCACTATAGTCGAACCTCTTCGAATATGTCGCTTGACCATCAGCACTTATTTTGATTGTGGTTGCACGTTCAGAACGGATGCATTGTTAGACAGACAAGTTGTTACAAGCGGCTTGTATCAGTTAGCTAGCACGAAGTGATCATTCGGGATCACACTGAGAATGGTTTCATATACACGGACTCACTGTACGGGTATTGAATAGCAGCAATTTCAGTTCCCAGTGGCAGGATGGTTGGCGATTTTACTCATTTGCTCAAACAGTGTTCTTTTTTGGTCGCCACAGTATCGCTTGCTCGATTAACTGTTATTAAACCGTAGAATGTGCTCAGAATATAGTATTCACTGAGGTGAATATTTGACCAAAATGGCAAAATTGTGGCAAAATCCATTAATTTACTGCTGAACTTTAGTCAACATATTTCATCATGGTAATCTTTGGCCTGAAGTGGGTACATACGTATTAATAGATAGGACTGCCTCATTCCGACTCATGTTTTGGTCGACTAACCGATGTCAACTGAACCTGCTGAGTTGAGCTGTCTACAACTCTGCATGATCGTATGTGTTTACATGCGTTCGGGACCTTTGTAGGCTGACTGCTAGTAACCATCTCATCTCTTTTTATCCAACAGCTTATTTTAATGTACTAAAAACAGGTTTGTTAGCAGTCCAGCTTTCATCTTGAAGGTTTGCCGGTTAATCTGAAACAAAGTAGGTTTGTTCTATACACAAAGTTCACATCTATTCCGTTCCATGAGGGTAAAGTTCTTTCCACACATGGAAGAACAGTTACGCAGATTAAACGCCTATGCGCTTCCGGAAACCTTCTCCGTTCGACCGGAAGTGCTGTTGGTTTTGATCTGCATCAATGATACTTATGTTTTCATTGCAAACAAGTGAGAATAACGGTCCAATAACAAAGCGCCCGCTGAGAGGTTCGGACCGTCGAACTTTCATACTCGACTCCGCGACGATGACTATTACTCCAGCAATCTACGAGGGACGGTTCGCATAACGTCAATTTTAAGCATTCCAGTACTTATAGTTCATTGGTTAAATTATCGTACCGTAGGTCTTTAGCATGTATTCTATGTGTACATCACATTAACTGCTGCCATATATTTCCCACTTTGTTAAAGGTAACACATTCTGAATCACTATCATGATTTCCTACATAAACACCCCGTTGGTTATCGTATACCGCTTAATTGACTGTTTACGCCACCGCATTAGTGACTGATGCTGGCTGCCGGTTATTTTCCATGCAAAGGGCTGAGTTGATTTTAAGTTGTTTATTTCACCAAACATTAATTAGTCACTGAATGAACCACTTCGGTCTGAAGGAACTTCCAACATTCCATCTTGTTCTTCCCGAATCAAGAGGTTTATAGCTGCCCCAATAAACTGCGTATAATCGTGGATTGTAATAGCTTTTGTAAATAATGTGTTTTCTTCTAAAGTCAACCAATTGAAATGGTTGAACGATGATTACGTATTGGAGTTCTACTTAGCAGTAATACCCTTATTGTTTTTGAGATGACTGTCAGATGCCTGGTGCATTATCATCTAAAGAGATCGACTATCACATTGACCGAGAGTGACGTAATCCATATCCTTGCCACTGCCAGGACTAGAACCACGGCCACTCAACCGTGTTTACCACTGCGCCATTGACCTCACATTCGTCGCGACCGAATCATCTTATGCGAACGCTCGAACACTTTCGCTTGTGAGTAATGATCAGGTTGCCCGATCGCCTCGATAGAAGACACAGTTACTGTCTGTTGACTCCAATCGATAACCCCGCGATTAGGACTTCCTAGACAAATCGAAATCTCCGATCTCATTAAACCTGCTAGACGACATTTCAGCTTATTGATGCATAATCGGGGATTTCGTTAATTTCAAGATGGACGTCAACCACAATTGATCGCAACCTTCGCATTCAGATTGACTTTCCAGTTTGCCCCTTTCGAAAGAAAAAATCACCAGACTGGAGTTTCGCTGTCATTAGAGCGCCCATTAGTGTCTGTAGGAATGGGATAGCTGCGATCATTTGTGAGTGTTTTTCAACTTGAAACTGACGTAGTCCGTCATAGTGCAATGGCTTTGTTAACGTTCAGACTAATTCTTTCATTACAGTCTGAAAAAGACGAAGCTTGTCACCGAGTTTTGGTTAGAAGTAGGCGCTTCGAAGCGTTGTATGATTATCATTCTGAGTCTTAACTGATGTAGAGCTGACTGTACTCATTTATTATAGTAAAGTGTTAGCATCCAGTTGTTAATCACCCCTTCAGAATCGGTGTTCATAGTGGTCTGCAGAGCTACAGCTCAAATCATGAAGGTCACTCGCATGAGTCTTGTCTGACAAGTGTACTTGTATATTCGACAGTTCAAACAAACAGAAAGTCGGTCTCGAAAGTAAGTAGGCTGGGTCTTACCAGCATAGAGCACACGCTAATATACGCATTTCTAAAAAAATTCTCAAATGATAACTTTCCTGAAACTTGTAACAGTCTACTGGACACAACAAAACAACTAATTGGGGCACGGGAAAGACAGCCGTATGTCGTCTACGACAGATTCACGAAGTTTACGCTGTTTCATCGTGAGGTCTTTGTGAAACATTTAGCAAACTGTTTGTGTTTATAGTTTGTGAGGTGAAATTCTGTCCTGTGTTTATCGTTAGCAATTTCCCTGGTTAAAATCATCTAAGCTTTAGGAAGGCAAAGAGGACCTCCTAAAACCAAAGATTATGTGCACATGACCTCTTTAGGACATCCCAGTCAGTTTACTAAAATTCATGTTTTTCTAAATTAGGTGTCAAAAACATTGCTTAGCGTACATGCCCGTCACCAAATCTTTATAAAAACTCTCCAGAGAGTCAGTTGCTGAGAAGCAACAATAAAACGGAATGGTTAAACGGTCAATTAGCAGCTCATGGTTCAAAGCCAGTTTAACGAAAGGCGGTCACTTATGTTAATTCAAAGGACAGAAGGTAACGTTTTCGGGGTCACATTTGTGGATTCTACAGTGGACGTACGCACAGGAATTTCGAAGAATTCGGTTTGAAGCATAATTCGAGCTTTGCATTTTTAGACATTTTGAGAGATATTCGTAAACAAACGAAAATGCTTTTGCAATTCAAACCACTTCTTAAGCAAGTCTCCCTTGGTCGACCGCACAATTAAATATACAATTTCTGACCAACTTTCAAAAAAGAGATTTCACTTTTATGGATACTCTGTGTATGCCCGTTTCAAACAGTTTAAACTCAATTTTTATAATGTATCTCAAATTATTGGATATGACATTATGTATGTAAGAACACTACGACAAAACCTCAATTGGTAATAAACGAAAGGAAGTAACTCTTTTCAGCAATAAATGGTTATTTGCAGATGAATTACTTTTCCAGATTATGAGCATAAATTTAAACAATAAGTAAACCGTTTATACCACTTCAGATATCAACTAACAATAAACTCTGGTAAGTAGTAGGTGATGTTGATCTGTATAAATCGAACATACCGCATAATTGATTGCAGATTCCATATCCAGATATACTTCCCAGCCAGCCTTTTTTAAAAAGAAGTATACACGAGTTTTGGTTTTGTTAGAACTCGTCACTAGTGCATATCTTTGCCGCGACTAAGTTCATAACTCCGGTTCTGTTTTTATAAGGCAACCGTGTTGGCCATTGCACCACTAACTTCACATTAGGCACAACTGAGTTATTGTATGCAAACACTCAGTCACTGACAAGTTTGCACAAGGTCAAAACTCCGATACTGTGCCTCTACCGCGAAGGATGCTGTCTAGAAAATATATGGGAATGTAAAAACTACGACCAACTGTCGATAATTTCTAGTTCAAGTGGTAGACCGCTTTTGCAGAACATATTACTTAATTATAATTCATCTATGTGTCAACAGTCTTTCGGATAAAGTAAAATACCGCCAATAACCTACCACAACCACAACGTACAACATTTACTAAAAAGTGAGCTAATGATAATTTTTTTAGGTACATGACTGAACCGGCTTACAGCTTATCACAGTCAGTTCTGTAGCATATCTTTCTACACAGGCAGTCATAAGACAGAACATACGTATATTTTATGGGCAGCATACATTATAAATGCACTGCATGTTGTAAGTAGTAAGACAGTAACAGACTCAGCAATCTCAATAAACAAAAATCTTAAATACAAGCATCAGCTACGTGTACAAGATTGCGTTTGACTCAAACCAATTCTTTTACACGAATCGTGTTATTTGTTGAAGAATTAACAGACACTAATTCGGTCGGAGACAACCTGGAACACAAAACTGAGATGCATGTGGAAACAAGTGGTTGTGAGCGATTAGATCAACACCCAGTCATACGTTGGAATGAACCACCATTCAATAAATGGATTGAGAATAACACAACGTCACAATCAGGTTCTAATATTCCACGTTCCAACCAACTCTGGTTGCCTCCCTCAGGAGTGTTGTAATCGAACTACAAATCGTCCCGTAGTCATTTCAAAACTTGTTAAACAGTTAGAGAAAACCAAATCTATCTCTCCGGGTACACACATCCTATGGAAATTTTCCTTTTACAAGCAGCTAAAACTTTACCTGAAATCGTTTGTTACAGGATGATGTTTGACTATCATTTTTTTCTTAAAGGTGTGAGCACGAAATATGAGACACAATTTACAGTTGGCGATTTTTAAGAGTTCCACTGGAGTGGCAATTTTATAGTTCAATTTGTGAGTACAATGTTTGCATTGTGAAACTGTGTAGTCGGACCGGGACAAATTGTCAATCTTGTGACATTCTGGGTGATGGACATTTTACAGGCCTGAAAATATTTTGATTAATTCATATTGTAATGAAGGTTTCGGAAGCTTTTATATCGTTTAATCTTTAAAGCATACAAACGTCCAAGTAAGTTCTTTATACCGGCAGCTGAATGCGACTTTTATTGTGGCACATTTTTCTGTTACCAGGTGAAAGGGTTGTATTTCGAACCCGAGTAACTAAACTTCTGGGTTGGGAATAGGTTATTTCTGAATAAATCACTTTTACGTGACATCTCACATGTGTAGCAAATAAATGTGGACAAATTTCACCTGTCAGTCTCAACCATTTTTAGCACTGTCATTTCTTTCTCCAAACAAACATGTGCATAGGAACAAGGCAATAAATCAACAATGTTACAAAGCTATTTACAATGATTTACAGTAGATTTCACCACGTTAGATCCACTGCAGGTTGGAAGAAGTTTTCTTGTGAAGACACTGAAAGCCCAGCGACTTTGGTCCTTCTAGTGAATTAAAAAGGATGTTGCCATGGTTATACCACAACGACGACCAGGTGGAGTCAGAAGACAAGACGCGCGGGAACGAAATGTCATACTGGCTTGAACAAGTGACAAGTAATCCATACATATAACGAGCATAACAGTATGAAAATAGCATGTAACAGGGGACTAAAATAGCATCAGATTGTGCACACACGGAAAAACAATGGCAAACTTTTAGACAATTAACGAGGCAATAGAAATTAGATGAAGCAGTGGTTCCCCGAAATAAATCTGAAAAAGGCCAACAGTATAGTGCAAGATGTCTTGTGCACGTACATTTCGTCAGCATCTCACCTGTTACTACAGCGAAATTAGTGCAATCAGTGTATAGCAAGCAGGTGTGGCAACAATAGCGAAGAATGCGGGCGTGGTAAGCGAGGTCACAATGATCGAGACTCAAGAACTGGGCAT
Organism: Paragonimus skrjabini miyazakii; assembly: GCA_014338405.1. Classification (NCBI taxonomy): domain Eukaryota; kingdom Metazoa; phylum Platyhelminthes; class Trematoda; order Plagiorchiida; family Troglotrematidae; genus Paragonimus; species Paragonimus skrjabini miyazakii. The sequence continues at coordinate 48,343 of JTDE01001982.1, forward strand.
TCAGAAGACACAACATGAAACTGATAAGGACGGTTATGTTACCAGGTCAAATGGTCATGGATAGTTAAGTGGGGGATGGAGGGAATGTTAATAAGTACTTTTAAACTGGACTAGAAACAAAACTGGTAGACAGATACACGTTCATACACACGTTCACAATGTTAGGAGACGCATCTCCAAACGAAGCAGCCAAAGCAAATCAAGTCATATTGATTGATCGATCCGGCCTCGAGTGAATTGATATGTTTTAACTCACTCAGTTAATCAATCTCGTTCAGTTAATCAGATAGTACCTGCGCGATCGAACGCCTGTACATTAGCTGAACTGTTTACTCACGTTAACTTTCTGATGCCTCCTATAACGTGATTCGTTCTAACGCTCTGACTGTCATATATGATCGTCTCGTTTGATTTGCTATGCATCTTGTCGGCCATGTATGGTACTCATTTCACCCTATAAATTTAAAGCTTCTGTGGCCTAATTCTGACTCGTCTCGTCCTTCCAATAAACGCCGTTGCCGCAGCTATTCTCTTTCTCGGTTCTAGGTCAAACAATTGAGCACGTACCAAAAGGGACGATCCAATACATAACAATGGGAAATTTTTGGGAAAGGGAAAAATTAACAAGGTAGGGATAAATTGATAACCATTTGTTTCTGGACATATAGCACCGGGTTGTTTCAGCGAATGACAACAGCCTGTGCAAATCGTAGACTTTGCTCAGTTGTAAGGCGATATATGATATGAAGTTCAGTATCACCACATACTCGATGACCCGTCTCGTATAGGCATTTCGTGATTGCACTTCGGACGATGGCAGTTCCGGTGGTACAAAACCATTTTGGAATGTGTTCATTGATGCGTGTCCCCAATTGTCTCGATATGCGGCCAGCGTACTTGCATCCACAGGTACAGGTGAAACCATATATTATGTTTGATTGGGCGATCAAGTCAACCGGGTCCCTCCTCGTTGAACTTGGCATTTGTGTGGTTTCCCCAATGAATACCACCTTCGCGGCCTTGTAGGTCCGTCTTGTTGCGGCCGTAAGTTTTCGTGTGATTGAAGCTGAAATGTCATTTTCTTTAAATGGTAAACAAAGGTAGACAATTTTTAGTGGAGCAGTTAGTATAGTGGGATTATGTCCTGTTGCCTCAGTGTATTTCTGAATAAACCGAGGAAGGTAACTGTTGTCGATCAGTGTATCACGAGGGAGTTATTTTTCGCTTTCGGCCTTATAAGGTGTAACAATTTTACGAGCCCTGTAGAAAGAAATACGAAGAAGGCCACGTTTATATGAAATTGGGACAAAACTTTTCAAATGTAAATATTTCCCCAGACCAAGTTTTCTTATGGCATATGTTTCTAGACAGAGAACCATCTATGTTTCTATGCAGCAGAACATCTAGGAATGCAATTTTATCGTCCCTTTCGATTTCTATCGTGAACTTAACATTCTTGTGCAGGGGGTTCAACCAGACATGCAGTTGGTTCATTTCACCCAGCGAATTGAAAATGATGAAAGTGTCATCTACGTATTGTCGGTAAAATTCCGTCTGTCGAATTGTTGCATCGGTATGCTGTTAAAGATAACCTGTGAAGATATCTGCTAGTATGGGTCCTAATGGGTTGTTCAGTGCCTTGTGGGAACTACCGAACTAGTACTATTAAAACTAGCCATCATGGAATGAGGGACACATTTCAATTCGGAGATAGGATTTCATATGTAAATGTGAAACACAAGGTAATGGCCTTTTTTGTTGTACAATCTTTGTTCACTAATGTTCCAATTGATGAACTGATAAACATCATTTATGATTATCTACGTTCTGAGAATCTGCAATTTAAACTCCCTCCAGATGGGTTATGCAAACTACTTTGTTTACGTACACAACGTACAGCTTTTGTTGGATGGAACGATTCATAGACAATTATAAGGAGAAGCAGTGGGCAACACATTAGAATCTGTACTAGCAGATAGCTTCATGGGTTATCTTGAACAGAGGGCCAATGCAAAAATTCGAGGGGTGAAATTTCACTGACGATAGGAAGATGACAATTCATCATTAGGAATTCGCGGATTGAAATGAAACGAACTAGCTTTTCGCTCTCGTACGTCGAACAACCCGTTGTAACGATTACCGATTCGACACTGTGGTGCTATTTTCCACTGAAAATATGAAAATGAAAACTTCAGCATGTGTTTGTCATGTAGAAGTTAAAACTGTTCCTGCTTGCTCACGTCAAAATTGTCTCATCACATGTATTCAAATTTGGATGGCATACTATGCCAATTATGCCAGAAGAGACTGTGAAACTCTCAGGCCATGACTTCAACAAAATGTTCTCATAAACACTTGTGATCGGGGAACCGGTTCGCCATTGCACTCGGTGGTAACAAGTTGATTAGTCTCACAAGGTTTGCTGCAAAGCTGGACAATCAAACGACACA
>JTDE01001982.1:51565-83911 GCA_014338405.1 Paragonimus skrjabini miyazakii
ACAACCTACTGCACGCCATTCTTTCAAGTACAAACTGGTCTTGAACTGTAATGATACATCCGATGAAATGTTGCTTACCTGCAACAGTCCTCATGGATCCGTATGTTTTTTAGTTGGCTCTTACCTGGGCTTGAACATTTTGGCTCAAAACATAAGCTCTTGGTGTTCCAGTACGACACATAGTTGATGACACGCTGAGTTCTTTTCAATACACCCTTCGGCGTGATTGGTAGGTAGATGTTAAATCCTTTCTCAGAATGAACTGTCGTTCCATACACAATGTTTAATGGTCATAATACTCCGAGAACTAAGTTCATTTGATGACATATCCTTGCTGTTAACGAACCTATAGCAATTAGGTATAATTAGAATGGTTCCAATGAGACCCCTGCTTCCGTCATGCGCGGTAAGTACTTACCTAGTTTTGCACAGTGGATTTGGGCTGACCACTGTTTCACATCCATGTTGCTCAGGATTAAACGCCCTCTCTCTCGAGAGAGAGGGAGAGAAATGACTGTTGCTAATTTCGAGTAGTTGTACTCTACAGCGAAATCAAACATTGTTTTCGGGTACTAATGATGTTAAGCGAACTGTTAGAAAAAATTCATGGGTTGGCTTCAGAGAACATGTTTGCATACGGCCTCAGGTAACACCTGCTTACAATAGACTAATACACAGATTATTCTGGAACGTTTACCTTGGCAGTTCTATCTCAGTTGCCATAGTCACAACTTTGTATTAAGCTTTGGCGCTAGGATGTATCAGTGGCGTTTCTCATCGCTGACGGGTTACATTGTAATTGGAAAGAATCCAAGATGCTTCCAGGGGGCTGAAACATTTAAACACCGAGCTATCAACCAATACCACAGGAAAGCTGAATCTGAACTTGCAGATATCTAAAAACTGTTAAGAAGTATTAATGGGCATTCCAAAAATTTATCTATATTGCTCCTAGAAATGAAAGACAGGTTCCAAGTCAATTGTACGTGAATTGGCAAGGTGAATGTCTGGTGGAAGGATACACATAGAATTTCCGGCTTGTACTTGAAAGAATAGCGTGCAGTAGGTTGTAGTTTAGAAACGTTCACATAATTGTTGAAGTGTGAATTTCGTCTTTCTGTTCTTAAGTCGAAAGGTTGCTAGTTTATCTCACCAAACAGTCGCTAAAATCAACTCCTCCAGATACCGAGGTTTCACCTTCAGTTTCGTTCGTGCACTCTCAACTGGAAAATGTCATGCCTAATGAGCAGTTTGCACACGTCAACGGTCATTCAGTAAGCGTTACTTTGGCTTGGTTTAGAAGACAAAACACCACAAAATAAACCTTTAACTTGGTTTCTTAGTCAAGTTTTAGTTATTTTCTCACTTTCTAAATCATCGCATGAGCATTCCATATAAACGGAATCATGTGGCTCAGCAATGCTGTTTGTTGTCAATAGTTGTTTCTTATTACAGAACTGTCACGCTTTTGCCACTTAGAGTATCAACCCAAAAATTGTTTAGATTTAGTTCCGGGAGATTCTTTCTTTCAACGGTGGTACCTAAGCGATACCTATAAATGCGTTTCGTCAACAACAATGTTCTCCACTTAGCGGATGTTCTTCCCAGGAAGTTAATGCCTTGTCCTTTACTTCACTGATTGTGCGACAACAGCTCTGTTACTCACCGAACACATTTGTTTACTTAAAGCAAAGCTGTCAAGATAAATAATGATCTCAAAATTAAAGTATTATCTAACTACGACTAACACCACACATGTTACAGCAGTCTTTACATTCGAAATGACTTTCCAGCCATACTATTTTGAAAATAAAATCGAGTCGTGTTTCTGCTAGAGCCTTCCAGTACTGCACATTTTCCCCGTTACCAAGACTTGAGCTCCCGTTATGCTTTTATGAAGCTGTCAAAAGGGCCAATGAGCTATTGGTCTTACACTAGTTATGACCAGATCTGAACGCTCAGCCAGGTTTGTTTTTGATTAATAATCAGGCTTAATTAATTCCATACACGCGGCTGGACTCAGAAGTCGTTTAAAGGTAGCCGGTAGCGGTTGTGAAATCCATCGAGACAGTCAAGCAACTATCGACAAAAAACAATTTGGCTTTCGGTTGTCGCAGTTCGATGATGCGAAGTGCGTAGTCAACTACTCACTGGTCAATCTGCTAATCCCATGAAAGTGTGACCGAGATTCTAGTCATGGCAATGGCAATATTGTTTTCTACTAGGTAGGTCTAACAAGTGCAAAACACAAGTCTAGTGTTTATTCTCACAAAAGACTGGTCTAAAATCCTGATAGCATTCGAAAACTGCAATGAAGTGTGAGTGATCTTCAAAGTGAGTCAACCCAGTGCCGACTATTCAGTAGTTATCATCCATTTTACGTCAAAAGACTAAACAACTTCCACTACTCTGAGCACCGTTTCGTTTCCATTTTTGCATCAGTTGATTGGAAAATCTGAATAAAGTGGTTTATTGATGCATAACCTTTGATACGTTCCACTTCAGTGTCTACTATTATTTAGAACTGTGTTCACGACAGAATCTCAAAAAGCAACTTAACAACATCTTACCACTAACGAACCTGTTTAATGACCGAAATTCAGTCCCCTTACATCCACATCCAGTGGTTAAAAGCGCCGTCTTTAGTGATTTTTATATGTACACATCTTTCTCAGAACCAAATATGAGAAACAAAGGTTGCGCATTTGAGAATTTCGTCCGGTTATGAAAATAGGAAAGCATATGTGACAGAAAATGGCATTACTGTCAAAGACAAGAACCTTAAACTGTCAAATAGAATCACGTTTCTCTCGGCTCATTTCATTGTCAATTGGCTAAAGCGTCTAGCCTGGCCAATATTCTGCTTCTAAAACCTGATTATCCCAAGTGGCGTAACTATTTTACAGTGAATTCCCATATTCTTGTCATCCGCTAGAAGATCTCACGGCACCAGACAAATTGCATCTCAATAAATGTGTAACTATCAGTCAGCTGAAACAAGTTCTGTTTGAGCACCCTAAGATGGACAGCACTTTCCTGAAGTTGAAATCTATTCAGACCGGACAACATGTTGTGTTGATGAAACGCTCAATCATGAAGAGATATCACATGATAAGAGTTCGAAACACTGAAGCGATTGGTACGACATGAACCAAAAGTATAACCCGATTTTTCAAATCAGTTGCACTTTCTCCCATCATAATCCATCTGTGTCGTTTGATTGTCCAGCTTTGCAGCAAACCTTGTGAGACTAATCAACTTGTTACCACCGAGTGCAATGGCGAACCGGTTCCCCGATCACAAGTGTTTATGAGAACATTTTGTTGAAGTCATGGCCTGAGAGTTTCACAGTCTCTTCTGGCATAATTGGCATAGTATGCCATCCAAATTTGAATACATGTGATGAGACAATTTTGACGTGAGCAAGCAGGAACAGTTTTAACTTCTACATGACAAACACATGCTGAAGTTTTCATTTTCATATTTTCAGTGGAAAATAGCACCACAGTGTCGAATCGGTAATCGTTACAACGGGTTGTATGTTTTCTGCTAAATTTTATGGCATACAGGAGATTTAGTTCAATTTGGCTTCCCTGATTTTGTAGAAGACTTATGCATGTTACAACAAAAACATGTAATTCATCCCAATTTTCCCAAATAACATTAGATATTGGATATAATATGTTATGTACATGCTAATTTGAAGCATAGCGCACTGGTTGAAACCACAACCGAAATATGTGGACGAGTAACTGCTTTGCATATTGCAAAGGATCAAACTGTGAGACGCTCGCGTGACCCCTGTGGACCCTGAATGAAGGGTAAACATGCGCCAACAATTCAAACCTCAGAATCTGCACATTACAAGTGCGAGTTAAGTGTATTTCACTGTATAGTGAGGTAAGCTGCCATCTAGCCTTCTAATTCGGATTAGTTCAATGATGGTGACAACCGAATAATCAAGGAGTGGTTATCAGCCAAGGGGGGCGACCATGAGTCGGCATTACCACTCGTTACGCATAAGCAGTGTGGCAGATTTGATAACTTGGATGAGACCAAATTGCAAAAACTGTAGGCCTCGGCTATTGAGAAGTCCTGCTTGGGCAGCCAGTCCGCTAAAGCATTCGGTGAATTATGTATGACACAGTTGATTGGGCGGGTCACTGAATTCAAATGTGAAATTTCGTAGTTCAGCTAGTAGAGCATTTGCCGCGTTTGGGTATGCTGTTACTGCTGCTGGTCCGAATCCAGCTAAAGCCTAGATTTTTCTCACTTGGGTACCAATTAAGTTACCATTGGTTTTATTAAACCACCTCGAGTTTATTCAGGCGAGCAAGAAGAGGTTTTTTTTCTTTGATGTGTGGTAGAACCAGCAGTCTTCCAATGGATCAAGAATTTGGGATATGCTCACAGTGCAACGATTCTACCGGAGAACTGGCTACCGAAAGTGAAAGAGCCACAATAGATATGAAAAGTTTGCAGGCACACACAAAAGACCAGTCGATAGATCACTCTTTGGGCAAAGTTGGAATGTTCAATCTACGAGGAAGGGTAAAGTATCGAGATCATCGGAACACGGGTTCCAGCGGTCCAGGCTCAAGAAAACATCTGCCTAAATGGAAAAATCCGTATTTAGTAATTTTCAAACAGGGCCCAGTACACACGCTGAAGAAGGGTGGCGAGACAAAACGAGTGCATGGCAGTGAGTTAGCAAAGCGACAGAATATACCAGCGCAGCGAGCCAGTAAAAGATCAATGATCTGGAAGACAAAACTGCATCGATCAGAGATGGTTCGTCAGTAGATGCAAAGGAGTCAGTAGCCTCAAAAGGGGGAGGAGTGTTGTATAAAATATACCCTCGTTTTTGAGTAGTATATTGCGTACAGTGGGAAACTAAACGCCAGGTCCCAACGCCAGGAAGACGAGGGACCAGAAGCAATTATGTGAGACTCGTCATCAAGGCGGATGATAATACACTGCTCTCATTGTGTGCGAATACTGGACAGCCTTGTAATTGAGTGTACGCGTACGCGTACGATTTCACATAAATTATAGGGAATTTCGTGCAATACACAGCTTTCCAAGCCAAACGTCTTTCGCGATCACAACAATGCGGCCCTGCAGCATTAGTTGTTTTATGAAATCATTATATCTTTGATGAGCCACTGATGACCGTAATCAAAGTTCATGCATATACCGCTATATATTCGCTCCGTAGTGAGAAATTCGACCAATGTTGTCATGTTTCAAGATTATACCGTTCAGTACAATAAGAAGACAACTATTGATGCACATGTCATAACGCGACGGAATCTTCAGATACAAAACATGATGCGTGACAGTGTACTCTGGTTTGTGCACTCAGTACAGAATCAGAAGTTATGTCATGTTAACCATATGTATGATCAGTTTGACAGTCAGTCAATCAGAAAACAGAAATATTTTGATCCAATGTGACCGGAATGCCAGCGACCATTAGAGCGAAAAATGCAAACGGGTGATTGGACAGCAGCTTTCTTCAATATTGGGAATTCGGTCACAAATGGATGTTAGTTCTTCGTTCGTTCGCATTGGTCATTTACACAAGCCAAATACACATACGGTTACGATGTAGTAGCACAATCATTGTGACTTAGAATAACGCTATTAATGGTATATAAAAGGTGAGAGTGTGCAAACGCACATACACTTTCCGAAATAATGTTGGCTGTGTTCAGTTTCATACCGGGCAAAGCACGCATTAATCTTTCTATTCGTAGAAAATAGAGGATAGTTATATTCTTGCCTCCGACGGTATCGCAGAAACAGGTACTCATTAACCAGTCTTACGAAAGTAGACACAACAATCAATCCATGTTAGACGTTGCGATCTGTTACTGCTATATTATCCTCGTTTTTCTCTGTTCGGATGTTAAGTCTCCGTGTCTTTAATCGTAGATCATCGGATTATTCTGCTTCCTGTTTAATCTACCACTTCATGTGAAACTGCGATAACTCAGCACAACGGAACTTATGATGTTTGATGGTTACATACTTCTCCCACTTGATAAGTCAAAGAATGAATGCAATTTACGTAAGAAATATAAGGTCTCAATAGAAATTATGCATTTTCGATTGTCTGTGCGGAAGTCGTCAACCGAAAATAGGAAAGAAGACAGGCAATTATGATCCTCGTAAAACGTAGTACCTCTACTTCCGATTATGCTGGAGATAGGCCTTCTAGTTTTCGACATACTAATGCCGATTTACTAGTTGTAAGTAGCTGTTACCTTGGATTCGACCACGTCCTACATATATTAAGAAAACATAAGTAAAAAAGTTACAGAACACTGGAAGATATCTAGAGTTTCTGGAATTAACGACTATATGTGACCCAGTAATCTGTAATTGATGCTCGGGTAATGAACCGGCAGTTAACCAGCCCAAAGTATTCGGGTGTGAGGTCTTCTGGTAATTGAGCGTTTTTTGTCCAACCAAAATTGTGCTAAAAAGACAACTGTTATCGGGTGCCAGCAATCTGTTCAGTTTGTCAACTAAAATGAAATGGCAATCACTCCCAAGGACTGGCTGACCTCGTTCTCAATTGGGCAGTAAAAGCGTTGAAGTAGCAAACTGTTACAACAAAACTTTCTATGGGAAACTGGACACTTAGATCACGGAAAAAGTATTGGTGACAAGGTCCTTCGTTTGCTTTATTACTGCGTTTGACGCGATGTTGAATGCTTGAAACGCGAGATAACTAGTGTACATAGATATACTCTTGATCAACACATACTGCCTGATTTTCTTTCTAAAAAGTTTCTGTCATAGCTTTTGTTGCTTTCATGTAACTCACTGTCATTTTTATCATCAATCACCGAGAGATACGGTTGATCTTTGTAGATATGTGACCGCTTGTGAATACCTCCCTCATATTGAAGATGGACACTGTGATCATGTGCGTGTATCGCTGAGAGAAAAAACCAATACTGGACATTTTCACAACACGTGTAGTGTTAAGAACAGATAGAATGAAATGGGATGGTGAGATAATTCTAAGTACAGCGGCTTGTTTGACAAACACATATTACCCCGGAATCTATTTTCAGCAAAAAAGGAAGTTCCCGTAACTGTGAGATAACTTAAGTGCCAGCTAATAGATCAAAAGTTCAGTCCTGATTGCTTAAAAACACCAAACTTGAACTTTGATATACACAGGGATTATTAAGCTTTGCTTTTTACTTCCGCGTCTTTGCTGCCTATATGTGGGTTTCTGTTAACGGACAATGTTACATAATCTCCGTCGGATAAGATAACATGGCCAAATGCTGCAATCTTAATGACTCCCAACGAAATGACTTGTAATGACTGTTGTGTCATATTGATGGATTCAGTCCTCAATTGAGTTAACATCTGTTTGCTTCACGTGTGTGCAACCGCTGCAGACCTTTACAGATGGAAGGTTTACTGCACTTGGTTTTCAAATAGATACAATACATGTGATGTATATTGAATACTTCCACATTTTTGCGTTCTGTCTACTATAGCTGTCAGTTGAATCAACGTCCGGCCACACAAACCCCGAGTTTACAATCTGCCTATTCGATAAAACTTCCGAAATAAATTTTTGCACATACCGCCAAGCCCTGGGATAAGCGCTGAGAATTTTCAACCATGTTCTGCTCAGTTGTCATGTTGATGGATGGATAACATTTTTGCCAGATGTGAGGGAGAGAAGGAACTTATGTCTTGACGTGATAAAACGTGCAAACACACTTCCAGTTCTGAGTGACTGTGCGCGTTTTTCTCTATAAGTTTGCAAAACTTATATGAACACAATGAATTCTGTATTGAACAACATGAAAAACATCTGGCAGAGAGCAGCTTGCACGGCATACAACCCCCCGTACACATCCCGCAAACTGGCATTAATCAGACGCTTGAAGCAGGTATTCTAACGTCTTCAACTGTTTTTTCCCCAGTAATTTCAAAATTTTGTCGGCGACGGATAGAAAATTAGCAAATCGAAAAAGAAAATTCGTTCGAAATTCGGGTAGATCATTTATTCCAGAGTAAGCTATTGACTGACGTTCTACAGAACAACCCCAGTTCTGAGATTTTTTCACTACGGTATGAAGTTTGGTTTGGATAGATCACACGAAATTTTCGAACATATGATGAGAACAAAAACGTGCTGTTTCAATATGACAATCTTCATTTCACCTACAAATAAAAAAACGGTTTCATCTACTTTCTTCTAAAGAGTCCTTACTATATTCCTATAACATAAACCACATAAATACAACATATTAATTATAATCTCCTAGTTTTATTGTGTAGAAATCAGACCTAGTTAACCTGATGTAAAAGGCACCACCGGTGAACGGCCTAGTAAGTGGGCTGGATTAATCAATATTTCACTAATCGAGTAATTAATGGCATCAGATTAGCTAGGATCATGTAAAAAAAGACAGAGTTGTGTAGTGGAATAAACTGTCGTGAAACCAGCTTTTGATGCATATAAGAATTTGCAAGACCGTTTAAAACGACTGACTTGCCAGATTCAAAAATATCGCATTTTTCTGTTCTATCATCATAAGGTTACTGTGACGTTTTCCAAAAAAATTTGCCTCGTCAGTATCTACTGATTCGGAACATGTGTGGCGGTATTTCTCCATCAAATTCAGTTACTTTTTGATGGTAGTTCATGACTCTGTAGTAGTTGACGATTCCATCCAACGATAAGTTCATACCGTTTGTCATAAGGATCAGTGCGCATATCTTCAGAAATCTGATGTTGAATATGGTAGGTATCTACTCTTATATCATTTAAGCGAAATGAAGAAAAACAAGAGTAAACACAACCTCCAGAGTACATTCGATACCTCCGACTGTTGTTTAGCTTTCACCGAGGTTTTTTATTGTCCTCTGTTCAGTACTGTATTGGGCATTCTACGAAACGGGACATTTGTGTTTACAGTATAAATATTTTAAAACTACCAGTGATTCATTTTGTGGCTAACAGACATTTTAGTAAACGTGATACTGCTGGTTCTAAATGTCAGGTGTTCATGATATTCCAAATGATAGTTAATATTTTTAAAACAGCAATAATACTTCCGTCCAAAAGCACATCGTCGGATTTAGAGCTGTAGAAGATAAATGCAGTGAAAAACCGCGTACACTCCGAAAGACCGTAGTATGAAAACAAAACAATCAGATTATGTGATAAATGTGCCAGCTAAATTAGTTGAAATGTATCAATTTAGCTGGTGCAACACAGGCACTTAGCCGCTCTGCCAATACAGTTGCAAATGTAATAATATGCGAGGGAAAAAGATGAAACAAGTGACAGTTAACTCTTTCAAGGCTAACTGCATATGTCGAACATCCGGACCACATTTCGGCTGTACGATATAGGTATACCACTACAAATCCGACCTGATCCACGATGATAGCCAAGTGGTCTTCTGTTAAATACAGCACGATAAAAACATATTTCTTACTGAATATGCACTACAAGTCATTTAAACCTATACTTGTTCGGTAGGACAAACACTTTTCTAGACATGACTTAGCAAGTAATATTTTCCAGTTACTATACTCCGTGCATTAGATTAGCATTTATGAAAATCCGTCGGGTTCGATCAAGCAAGATTTTTACATGGCTGCGCTTGTGTGTTTCAGGTGAAATGCAAGCGAACTTGATATACAGATCAGTCCAAGTAGTTTTGTACTCGAACGCGCATTTTCGTCGTTTTCTAACTGAAGTCACCTACTGACATTGAATTCTCAGTACACGTTCGTTGTATGATCTAATTTAGTATCTCATTCAGTTTAAGTCCCGGCGTTGGAATCCAATAAGTTTTCACGTCCAGTCAATCATCTGTTTCGTATGACACAACTAAACATAAGATACTCATGTGGCGTCAATCGTGAAGTATTTCATAAATTAACGAGGAAAGTAAACCGTAAAATCATTTAAAAAGCGAGTTTGTTAAGTATTTATCCCGTGTTCTGTGGAAACGGGTGATCAAGCTGTTAACTCGATATTTTGTGACCAAACATTCGGCGTATTGATGAAAATAATTTGCGAATTCATGCAACACTCGCTTCATTCCAAGTAGCGATCATTGAGTCTGTTGTTGCACACAAAAAGATTGTCTACTGGTAGGATAATAATACATACTGGGCGGAAACAAAGGTAGGGCTGACCAAATCTTCAAACTGTTTCCAACATTGTTTATGAACAACCGAATCACTAACTAATAGGCAATTCTAGATTTCAAGTTGAACATCACCCACAATTGATCGCAGCTGTCGCATCCCCATAGACTTTCCAGTCGGCCCCTTTCGAAAAGAAGCAGTAGACTCGAGTTTCGCTCTCATCAGAGCTCGTCAGTAGCGTCTAGGAAGTCCTAATCGCGGGGTTATCGATTGGAGTTAACAGACAGTAACTGTGTCTCCATTTCGAGACCATCGGGTGACCTGATCATTACTCACAAGCGAAAGTGGTTGAGCGTTCACATATGATAATTCGGTCATGCCTAACGTGAGGTCAATGGCGCAGTGGTAAACACGGTTGCCTCATGAACAGCATGTCCGTGGTTCAAGTCCCGGCAGTGGCGATGATATGCACTACTGACGAGATCTAATGAGAGCGCAACTCGAGTCTAGTGCTCCTTTTCAAAAGGGCTGACTGGAAAGTCTACGAGGATGCGACAGCTGCGATCAATTGTGGGTGATGTTCAACTTGAAATTAACCAAATCCTGACTACTCATTAGTAATTCTAGATTTGTTTAGAACGGGGATTTTTGTCGCATAATAAACTGACGTGCATATTTTAGTTCACTTTACTTCCCGACTTATACATATCATGATATGTGTGATGTGGCGCTCGTCATTGCAATGAATGCCCTGTAGCAAACATAGAGCCTCATATCAGGTGCATTTTGCACAGCTGTAATTCAATTTTTGTCACTGTTCGCCTGAACTTAAAAACATTCACTTGAACTCGGAGCAAACATCGCTAGTAATCCGGTGAGATTTCATATCATATTTTGCATACAATAAGACTGCTGTCCTTTCTGAATGCAATCTGCAATAACTCGTACCACAGTTCGATGGCAGACTGTTTCTGTCCAAAAAAGTTAGGTGGAGGTGAAGTTACCTTTCCTAGTTGTTGAAACTTTTGACAGGGAGCTGACTGAGACCCTGCTTCTACGAACTTCTAATCACATTATATTGCTCTGTGTGTGCCTGAAGTTTTTATCTTGCAACCCTCATGTAAGTAGGTCTGTCGGCAAGTACAGGACTGTATAATCTTACAAATAAAAATGACCTTCAAGCATTTGTCTTTTGTTACATAGAAACAACCATAAACAGATACGTGTTTATTTTATTAACTGTGGTAAAAATCTTCAACTTCTAGTTAACCATCTGGCTAAAAATCTTGATGCATAAAATCTAATGGCTTGAATGACGTTTAGGACAAAAACTAATTTTTTTAAAAGTTTTAATTTACTTTTGTTTAGGAGCACCAAGTCAAATTAACCAAATGTACTTTGAATGTTCTCAGCTTCAGATGATTGCTGGCTAGATACTAAACAATCGTTAACGAGTAGAAATTTTCAAAAATAATGACTACACCAGAACTCCAAAATCAACATTTCAGTTTGAATGTAACAATTCATTTCCATTCTGCACAACTGAACAAGCCGGAAGCCAACTAAAAATTCCGTTGTCTATTGATAATTCAATTTAATCACATCCAGATTATCCCAAGCTGGTTTGTGTGAAATGTAAAGTAAACGAACTTAGTTGAGGTAATGTTTAGAATGTCTGTCTGGGAAGCAAATATCACCAATTAATCCAGATTGTTGTTGCCGTCCGTCTTAACTTGACAAAAGCTCAGAAGTGAATGCCAACCACCGGTATGTTATCATGCCACAATGATCACTTCGAATTTATTCTCTGTTACAGCCCCACAAACATATAACCAAAGTATTTTTGTCCTTTTTGAACTTCTGTCCCTCAAAACCCAATTGTTCTGCCTTTAATCTACACATTGTGGCCCCTCATTTCAAATTTGTTACGTCATTTCTAAGCAGCCTTTTAAGAACTATAATGTTGATTTGAAATAATGTTACATATCATCGTACAGTAACACCGTATTCATATAACTGAAATAATGTTAAACACAGCAGCACAACAAAATACCGTGACAGGCCGATTGATTGGAAGATTCTGTTCAGTATTAAAGCCAGTAGGAACTCCAACAATTAAGATCAATACTGTAATTTACCTCATCCGTGTATAAGCGCATTAATCAAGTTCCGCTCTGATCTAACCACTCAGAATACCTATGACTTAGAACATGAGTGCAAGGTTTAAATTTGAGATACATGGTTCATACTGGGAGGCCATAAGGTTTTCAGTCGGAAAAGTGAGGCTTAATTAGGATTGTACGTATTGTATTTGTTTGGCAGTAGTATGTAAACACTTAACTGAGTGTCCCACATCTTTAGGCTAATAAAAGAATGCTACTTTATTGATGAGTTGAACGATAGATCTATCAGTGTCATGATAAACTTGACATTCTTGTGCAAATAATATGCTGTGACATATAGTACACTAAAGTAAACTTATCAGCTGACCGCACTACCCCGTTGCACGTGACTTTCCTCAACTAAGCTTAGTCAACTATCCACAGAAGCTTTTAATCTCCTTGTGATGATAGTTCTGAGACGAACGCCTCACCTAATTCAACGGAATGCGCAACATTATTTCGTCCTCTGGAGCAGCTTTGATTACATGACCGCTAAGTGAGTACACTTTGTAAGATGCTTTTCAAGATGTGTCAAATTTATGGACGCTTCTTCCACTCCTTCAACATCGATGATCTTAAGTTGATCTTAAGTTGCTGGGGGACAACGTACCGCTTGCTCGAACGTAGCCAGACTCAACCTATATATGCGTTTTGTCTCTGTCCTACTGACAAATTGCATAAACCTGTCGTTTAAAACTGGAACAACACTTGTCTACTAGAATTCGTGGTACCTCGATACCTCTTTTTTACAACCTGTTGGAGTGGTGTAATGCCTATCTAGGCTGGTTTACTTGAGATGGAGTGAGAAGAAACCTAGACACTGCACTGTTGAAAGAATTGGTAACATACAAAACATCTTCAGCATCAAAGCTTTTATCAGGCCGATGGTAGTCGCCTCGCCTAATGTCCTCCATTATCTACCAAACCTCCATTTACTTCCAGTGCGCACAAAATTCACGATCGTCAGTTATCCGTTCACAATCGGTCACAGATTTTGCAGTTCTGAACACTTTTCTGATAGCTAGTTCAGAAAAACGTCATGTTGGAGGTTCGCTGTTTTAAAGGCCTGCCAGTAGTGCATATCCTTGTCATGACTGGAGTAAGAACCCGGCCACACTTTCATGAGGCAACCGTGCTGACCACTGTCCCAATAACCTCACACTAAGCTTGACTGGATTATCATTTGCAAACTCCCAGCCACAATTGTTTGCAAATAATACTCACACAACCCGATCGTCTCAAAAGAAGGCATAGTAACTGGCCGGAGCACAAACCGCGGCTCTACAGAACATTCCAAGATCGTTGTGGCCACTGTTATCAAGAGACTAACGTAAGTGGTGAGAAACCTTTGTCTTGCTGATATTGAACAGAATAATAGAGTGTGCCACATTCTTGGGTTTTTTTCGTATAACCCTTTACTTTATCCCTTATGGTTTAATGTACCACGATTTTATACTCACATTTTGTTTGTCACTGAATCTTAATGTAACATTAACTTGCTGCAACACAACTAATCACATAACGGTCAGTCTTTCTTCCTCTTTGTAGAATAACTTGATAACGTAACTGGCATGTCTCGTTGCAAGTGAACTTCGTCAAAATCCAATATATCGCCAATTTGCACAATTGCGCTCACAAACACCGTTTAAAAAAGCAGCTTTTTTGTCTGAACGGCTAGTTAATTTACAGCCACACCTTGGATAATTGAATGAGGCACAATTATCAAATTTAACGTTACTGTTTATCTAGTCCACTGTCAACGCACTTTTTTCAGGCTATCGGTCGTCTTTTGGTTTCTTCTACACCAACCTTTAGACAGTAGTTGAACTGAGTTTTAGACCAACGGTTGGATCTGATAATACTTAACACATCTCGTTCGCAACCTGAGGTGGCCGACAAAAAGCAATTATGCGTTATCGAAAACTGTTAGCAACTCTCAGCTATGTGGTTTACAAACTTCTTATCAGTAGGAAGATGAAAATGAAACTCAGCAGAATAGAATGACTACCTAGTTTATATAACATCGGAAAAAAAAACAGTCCAATGCTAACTAGGTACATAACATCAGGTACAAAAGCAAATTTTTTCCCTTCGCTGAGCAAAAAAAAACCACGAAATCATTCAGATTTCAACCATCTTGTTTACCGATTCTTCATGCTATTCAGGATGGTAATAAGTGTCGCGTGCTTAGTTATCCAATTGAGAACAACCAAAACGGATATCTGGGCGGCACTAGGCAATCTCAGTGCATTGGGAAACAACGCCCTTTTGTAGGGAGACAACATTAATCAACGTAGCGGCTGAACGATATTTCGGACTGATTGGGGTCGATCGATCGCGATTCGGCTTGCAGCAGCTTGTGTGTGAGTTCTGGTCAGCTGAACCTACAACATTCAGAAAACTACTCCAGTCCAACGTCTACAATAAACAGTATTATTCATCACAGAACGGAAATCTTACGCGATTAGATCGATGGCTAGTGGAATGATTACATGGCGAGGAATAGTAACCGACAACGAGAACGGATATACGTTTCGAGTGAAAAGAGTTAACCAGTTTTCTGGCCCAACCACAAATGGAGAAATATATCACCTTTGTGAACCAAAAAGTGTCTTCGAATTTGTACATTTTTACACATCTCCTTGGTGTAGCATAACAACACATATCTTCTCATATCTTCTGCGAACGCAATCGTAGAAATAATGAACTGCCATGCAGAGTAACAAACCCGCAATCGAACTGTTGGTTACTTGTCTGTTTTTCTGTTAGAACATTTCCTCATGGAGCATCAGTACCACATGAAGAACTTGCGTTGTGCAGAAGACCTGAAGTTAGGTGGTTTTCAGTTTTGTGCAGCCATCGGAACACAACTCTGTGGGCCGCTGCACTGCAGCAAAATGCCCGCTGTGCTGCCTCAAACAGCTTGATTGGTCACATCTTAAAAGAGGTGTCCATCCGAAAAATTTGCAACACTGAGTCTAGTTGTATCATCTGAATAAAATAGCCAGAAGACACAAATCACAGTATGAATTCATTTCGCACACTCTCGTCAGTCGTAAACATGTCTAGCACGAAAACAAAACAAGATATAATTGAAATGGTTTCGAAGTACAAATCAAGCTGGATCGTGAGTGATACCCAATGGCAATGAAAGATTGACAGTCATTTATTTTGTGCGCATATAACTGGCTTCCGACCGCTTATCAACGATGCTCCGACATGTTTGAGAATCTGTGAGTTGTGAGCGTTTATTAATACCTTAACCGAAGATGCAATATTGACGCTGTGATCTATGGTTGATCAATGTCTTGCAACGAACGAACAGGCATCTCATCCTCACTGAGTGTCACTCATTGGCGGGTGAGTTAATGCAACGCTTAACCACTTTCCGATATGTTCCTTGGCCTTAGGTTCAAGCATTCTTTCTGTTCTACCAATGTATGTGTTTACGCAAGTGCAGGGAAGCTGGTAGATACAATGACTGGTAGAAAAGATAGAACCTTGCTTTTTAACCGGGAGTAGAAGTAACTTAGTCGTTTGTCGGATTGGAGCGAGCTTTGCAACATCCTACACACGTTTCAATGCGGCAGTAATTATCTTCCCAAGGGTGTTTATCAGACTATCACTTTTGAATAGGAGTTTGATGTAAACGGCTTTTTAGGTATTCCCATGGTTGCATTTTCCACAGAGTAAATTTGAGCCATTTTCGGATGAAACGTTCCTGAAAATTAGTAGCACGAGACGCCTTATTCATAACTGTTTACTCATAACTGTTTACTTGTAATCTTTCCTAGGAGCCTATTTTTGACGCTTTGTAAAACAAGCTACATATAAGTGGCCTTTTGTATGCAACAGGAGCAAAACTCACAAATGTCATGAGTTGTTTTGTGAATGTTGGCTTACAGTACACTAAACGTTCAATAGGTCCGTACCGTTCGAGTACGAAAATGAGAACATTTTACCCTTCTTGGACAACCTGGTTAGACACCGTTCAGATGTGGCACTTATCAGTCACGGGTCATCGTGTCAATATAGCATCTTCGTTCAAGGTCTTGATGAACGCTCACAACTCAGAGATTCTCAAACACGTCAAAGCATTGTTGATCAACCGTCGGTAGCCGGTTCCATGTGCACAAAATAAACGACTGTCATTCTTTGCTTGCCATGGGTCTAGCCGTGAGTACCACCCAAGATCTGGCCCGAGTTGTACTTTGAAACTATTTCAGTTATATCCTGTTTCGTTTTCATACTAGTCTCGAAATGAATTCATATCGTAATTTCTCTCTTCGGATTGTTCTAGTCACACATTCTAAAAGTTAACTTTACCAGCAACAAAACAGATTTTATTTCAAAAATAAATCACTACTTGGTTAGCAAACATTAAAAGAGGTTTTGTTAAGTCAATAATGAACAGTGCTTTATTCCACCGGCCTCCACAGAGCTCATCAACTGAATTGTGTAAAATGGCTGCATAACTTTCAGCAGTTCTTTTTACAGTTTTTATTTCATTAGTGGAATTATTAAGTTGAACCAAAAAGTAGGAATTTAAAATGCAAGTTTCTTTTAGGCAATCTAGTTATCATGTAAAAAGAACCTTAGAAACGGAGAAAGTAACAAGCTTTTTTATTGATGATAAGAAAAACAACACGCTACGAAAGAAAGGTGAACAAAAGTGTAAATAAAAGGGTACACGAAGGAATCATCAAGAAAAGAGGATAAAGTATCGGTAATGCTGAAAGTAAAATAAACGCTTCACACCCGTGAAAATGCATCTTTCTAAGCCATACCATCAACGGCAGCTCTGGTTAACCGTACATGGTCTAGATAATCCGATTTGCTAGTCTATGTTTCCATTGAATTAGTGACTGCATGCATTACATATGGGTGAATAAAGCAACTGAATTTTATACGTTCAAATGCAAATGATCAATCATGATCAAACTAAAGAAATTCACTGTGGTATAGTCAGGAGTGCATCCCTCAGTCTTTCCGAGGGATTCATCTGCAAACGTTTCATTTTCAGCCCGCGTATCTAAACAAGTGACACTATCTAGTGTGTAATTAATATTTGCTCTCACAAACACTCTCCTGTGTTAATTCGCATAACTTACGATTACTGGAAACCACTTTTAGAGTACCAAGCATAATAAGCATCGGAAATACATTTTCTTAACACTGTGTACGATTTCCACACAATATGGACATGGTTTGCTCGTTGAAAGAACTGGAATCTTCAGCAACGTCTGCTTCGTTGAGAATGAGGCGGCAGTTTCTGACGGACGGCATGTGCGCTGATAAGGGCATTCGGGTCGAGTGAACTGTAGTCAAGTTTTAATCTTTGGATCATCAGCCACAATTACACACTTAACGACTTAAACCAGCTAGGATTTTCGCGTTTATAAGAAGCGTTGGGCCAATCGGCCAGCCATACTGAATGGTTTTGCAGAAATGGAAATGATGGCCTTGTCATTCAGTGAGCAATTAAGCGTTTAGTTGTGTGAGAACTGGTTAAAGGTGTATTTCTGTTCAGACGGATCTAAGGTTTCTGTCTACATGGCTAAATGTTAATGAATCTCATCCAGGTCGATCTCAACAACCTGCGACCAGATTGCCTTACCCCGTCGTTTACGTCGCATTTTTAATCACTGGTAGCATAATAAGACGTCTAAATAGAAATAAGTATTCTGCATAATGGCAAATTTCAGATCATTTTTTACTTCAGAGTTCCACTATGTTGTCGGTCACCGTTACCCAACAGGATTGGTGAACCCTGAAGATATAAGATAGCTCGCCTACACACTGCAGGAATGTGAGTCTTTAGGAGCGAATGAATTAGAATTGGATAGTTATCAGTAGCGATAAGATTCATTTGCTATCAATGACCTTTTTCATTCGGCTAACTGTTCCGCTGGCGCAACTGGTTCAAGATCGATCCACTCGTTTAACTTGTCAGCAAAACCAGCTGCAATTTCCACGCATTTGTTTAGTTCAGTCCGTCTGGTCACGTTCTTCAACCGCTATGATAGGGCTATTTTTCCATCCTCTTGTTCAGTTCCCAATGTGCTGGTAAGTGAGCAGACCAACATGGATACCGCCAAACGTGACAGCTTGTGCTTGCCATAATCAGAGTTGGTGACATGGTCTGCATTTTACAATAGGCCATCGACCTCAAGGATCACGTTGGAGAATTACAAAGGAGTTCAGTTTGTTTAGTTAGATGTTTATAAAGCATATCGTCAAAGCATGACTGGATGACTAGGCAGTAAAAACACGTATAAACAAGCGTTTTATTTAAATAATAGAAGCTAAAGTGCTATGTTGTTTTAGTGAAGCTTTTTTGGCAGCTTTTGTCCTGAGTATGCGGTATTTTGTGATCTGTTTATTCTACATTCACTACTTTAAAGGTATAGACACCGATTTCACATAATCTACCTTGGACCGCTTAATCTACTAAGTAGATTCATGAATTGCCTGTATTAAGCCATTCTCACTCTATGTAAAAACGGTTAATATTTCAATAGAGATGATATTTTAAAAGTTCATCACGTTTCTCGTTGGACGGGTATGTTGGTCAAAACTATGGTTTGTGTGATGGGATGAAACATGTTCAGTATGGCTGATATTCACGGTTAGTCGTTGGCATTTGTATGTACAATACATTTCAGATTTGTTGACAAGATTCGATATACACTGAAGAATCAGTCTATGACTAGACCTTGACTCAGATGATGTGGTGGACAGAGAGCAAGGATACAAAAAGATTCACCCGCAGAATTGCTAATTAACGACCATTGTAGATGAAGTGGTTGGAAGTGGAAGGGAGAAGATTTGGAGATGTGAAGACATAGTGTCAAGTCAAATCAATGCTATACTTAATCACCATGAGAGGCGAACTTTCGGACTTTTCTACATACACGTCTTCACCAAGTGAACAGCATTTGAATAAGCGTGCCAGGGTCACAGAATACTAAGTCTAAGCGTGGAATTCCAGGACAGGTTAAGAAAATTGGTCACGGCCGGTTTCATTTGGGAAACAATCTACTGATTTAGCTTCAAGGTTAATTCAAGAATGAGAAGAGTGAGTTTGTGCAGAAATCGAGTTAAATAAGGGAAACAACAGGTGAGTAACACATTCATTGGGGGAGCACATAAGTCACAATGAATAGATTACCCAAATAGTGGGAAATAAGGGGTGGAAACATAAAACAAAAGCCCCCGAACTTTGATAAAAACACAAATAACATGAAGTGACCATGTCTTGTTGTTACTCAAAGTAGTTCCCAGATATTGAACAGAAAGCAGTCAATGTATAGTTTCATTATTCACATGGGCCTATATTAGAAAGTTTCAAATATTGATTCCTTTCCATGTCCTATATATTCCAATGTTTTACGTTCGTGACTAAAGACAGTAAACGAAATGTTAACATCTCGTGACGTATGCCTTCTACCGTTACTGGTGAACTATAACCAACTTATTGGTTCAGATAAACTGTCCATCATGCTGGGTGTGAAATAGCTAGTTCAATATTTGATGTGCAACACCGTATCAGCAGCATATTTGATTACAGATGTGTGACTGTTTACTGGCATGGATACAATCTAAGAGAGAGTATTACGTCCCGTAAAACATCAAACCCACTGATGAGTGGCATGAAGCGTGTGCAACGAACTGAGTAAAGTTACTTTGATTTGTGAAGTAATCACGCAAAAGCTCAACAGTTGAATTTCGAATTCCAGATTCTTTGAAAAGTTGAGGTGGCTCGCTCTATCAACATTACCAAGCGATGACAGGATGAAATGAACTAGACAAGTCACAGTACCCAGGGTTGACCGTGAGTGACAAGAGGCAAACTGACTAGCATTCATGATATTCGCCTGAACTTTCATTTGAACGAGACTTTTTTCGAAAAAAAATTCAGTGCTACTGATGTACATGAGATCGGAAGAAATTTGTCCGCTCCCATTTTGAGGTATTGGTGTCATGTCGGTCACCCTCTAACAGTCAGTAAGTTTGCTTTGTCGGTAAGATTGAGTGAATAGCTTAGTTAAATGTTGGCATCACTGCAACTTTCCTTTCATTGGATCGGCATTTATTCTCTCCTAAAATCAAATAAGATAAGCGTAATATTCATACCATTCATTTTAAAAAATCCTCATTCAACGACTGTTAACCCCAGAAGACAACCGCCATATGTACTGCATGGTTCCCCTTCTCACTTTAGCCAGGAGCTCGTAATTCAATGCAAAACCATATTCCTTTACTCTGGAAGCTGACAGACGATTGCTGATTGCCCGGTTATTTAAGCCAGTCGTGCGGTTGTACGTAAGTTGATCGGCGAATGAACTCCTTCGGCTCAGCCAATCTATGGTATGACAATGAATCAAATAAGTGCTATATAGCCGGCGGACCGTGCCCCAGTAGCGCAGTCGGTTAGCGCGTCAGTCTCATAATCTGAAGGCCGTGAGTTCAAGTCTCACCTGGGGCAATGTGCTTTTCGGACTCTAATCAATGTACGACACTGGGTTTGCCCCTGCAACTTCGTCAAAGATGAGGGAAAAGTAGACAACGTACTATGTTGTGTAGCAAGACGCTCGAGCAACCGGATCATTGTACATGGACACGAGTTACCGAGACCATAGATGTGAGATAGGTGGTGCAATGGCACTGGCGCTAATCCGACCGTGGCAAGGATATGTACAACCGGCGACCTGTTACGAGGGGTACAACGTACGCTTGTACGTCGTCGTAACTCGTTTACAAATGTGTGGAAATACAATGTGCATTTCTGGCAAGGTCATTTGGGAAATCACCTCGACCCTTTTGAGAAGTGTTCTATGCGGTTTGAACGATTTGTAATGACCTAATCAATCAAATGATAACAATAACCAAGGTAACAGTAACGGACAAATGCAAAACTTATGCGTACAAATAAAACGAGAGGTGTATTAACAAAAATAGAACGAGTCATTGACAAATCGAGGTTCGTTGAGATGATTAGATCATCATAAACAAAAGAACAGCGCCAGAGTTGGGCGACCTCGGAAAAATAATTCCATACGCGACATAAGACTACAAAACGTTGAGCGTTAGTAGTTCGGCAGACACGCGGAGCAAAGGCATTTTCACCGTGCAATTACTTCGCCAACCAAAAATCCACCCAAAAGTGGAGACGGTGCGTGGAAACTTCAGTTTTATTGTTGTTGCCAATCAAATTCAAAAATAATGATGATGTCTTCAAACAAGAGTACATATAAAGTTAACAAGAACGTGTATACAAAACGTACAAAGATGAATTAAGAAATATAGCCATAAAATGTGGACACTACAGATTTACTTACTGAAAAATGTAGATATAATTGACCCGTTCTGGTTGAATTTGGCCTACGCCAAACACCATGGAAAAGAATCACAAATATCAAAAGAGATGACAATGTTGTATCTCGTTGAACAACATAGCACGGTAATGTCTGAAAGTTGGCAAACAATTTTTTCGGTCATATCTACTTAATGTTTCAGACTGTGTGAAGGTAGGCAAAATTATTTCTTTTGGTTATGTTGTGTATTGAAAATTCTGGACAAAAGTTCGAGGTATGTGAAACTAGTGATCATACTGTCAGAAACGTGTGGGTTCAAACGAGAAATAGTGTATATTGTAAACAACACCAAGACATGAGAATTAGAGATGTTGCTAAGATTGAAAAGTAATCAACCAACCACTCTTAAACCCGTTACCACGGAGGAAGAGTTGGACATTAACGATCTCCTATTGTTGAGAGAAATCCGTTCAGTTTACTCTATCAATTCATGATCAGTGAACATTCAATTCAAAAGATGCTAAATCATTTTGGCTTCCACCGACACTATTTACTTGATGAAGTCAAATTTTAAGGAATTGGCTACAGGAAACATCTAGCGTAATGCGAATGCCTTGTAATACGCTTGTCTGATAAAGTAATTTTGGCTGAGTTCATAATCGTTACGTACGAGTCTGCGTTTTATCCTCTCAGTGGAGTTAATGCTTTCGCAGCAAAATCCTACTCTTGCGATGAAAAGAATATATAGCATATCTTCAACCCTAAGGAGTTGAGGCGGTTTTGAATGTGCAAGTTTACACTCTTTGGTTTTCTCCTGTACAGCCAACAGTTTTACGTACCTCGAACTGTTGTGTTGAGGTTAATAGCTATTAGTCTGTTGCCTTCTTGATAACGCGGGGCAGCCGTACTCATTTCCACAATATTTGATTGTTTGGGTCAACAAACTTACTTTTCGAATCTGTTCCTTTTTTTATCTAGCAGAAAATATATTTGTTTTAGTCGACCTTCAGCGTCGAAGCTAAGTGTATGAATGCTTAGCGTAAGACTTCCACTTGGCTAACAGTTGAAAGATCACCAGTTTTCACTACTCAAAATCACCAGAAGTATGCATTTTGTGTTCGTCCACACAAATGGATATAATGTAAAATGCATCTGTGTTCATGATTAAAGTGTGACTGGTTAGTTCTCAGCATTCACGGTTCTCCTAATTACTGTCAACTCGTGGAGTTTTGTTATTCTATAGTTCCTTGATGGTAGTCTCTTTCATGCTGGTAATGGACTGTCCGCACTTGTATCCAAATCCACGTGAATGATGAGGTCATACCTAACTTCTAGTTTGCCAGGTACTTGTGTGCAAAACTAAATCATTATATTCATCCGTCGACCCATGTTATTGATGTGTATCATTCTGTTCCAACTCACCAGGCCTTCCTTACTTCACGTCATTTGATAATTCACTCGAGACCATGTAAAAGTGACTCACTGGTTGTGTGTACCGAGCGTAATTGCGCAGAGGCATATGTACCAGCTATCTCAGATTTCAATTTGCGTTCCAGTTCATTCGCCAGACGATCCTCTACGAATTTCAGAAATGGAAATCTTTTCCTTTCGAACCCTTTAAATGGGTCAAGTCTAGCTGTTTATCTTGGTGTCCAACTCTACGAATTGTCTCATGACAGCTATTTGAGCAAATGTTGAGAATGCGTATTCCTAAAACTGGTTCGTGAAATATATTTTCAGCTGACTGGCGTTTATAAATCATGCTGTTATCCATTAACACATAGTCTCACACTATATTATTACATGTTTTACACCCAGTAGAAGACTAGTTACAATATACGTAACTGCTTTTATATACCTATTAGCCACTCGTGTCTACGAAGACATGATATCTGAGATCAAATGGAGCCAATGTTCACATAACGTTTGTAGTCGGTTTTTACTTTCAATGCATGCTTTTTGCCAGTAGTAATATACTACTCATTAGTAAGTAATCGTGTTGACATAAATATAGTAAGAACGTAGACAATCTCAGTATTCGGTAGCGTGAGCTAGTAACGTTGGTCACGGTGATTGTTCTGCACGCCCTTTGGCGAATTTGCAAAGTAGGCTGATTCTACTGTCACGCTGTACGCTTAGGAGTTATGTTAGCTAAGAGTGTTCATCGAACAACACACATAAACTAATAAATTCGGTGCAATTTCCACAGAATCTGACGCAGTTGTTAATGTGTGAATGTGATCGAGTTATAGCTTGAACTCACTACCTAAACTCCGGCAGAAAACGAATATTTTACGATATGTGGTTCCGTCTAACCCATCAAGTTAAAGTACTGTTTACTGAGTAACTCGTTAACTTCTTAAAGTTTTACATCAGCGTTTGAATTCATAGGATGTACTATTAGGTAAGTGATTAGAAAAGCAGTACCAATATAGCCCTCAGATATAATTTTATCCGTGTTACACACATATGAGTGGTATATACAGTAGTATTGAAAAAAGTATCTGAGGACAGTGGACAACGATAATAAGGCGAGGACAGTTAACCGAGCTTTTGATGTGTCTGGGTAGTTGTTTCCTTCGGTGGTTTGAGTCCAGCCGAAACCTGGATTTTTCGCAATTGGATCTCTCGTCAGTTATGAGATCTATCCTACCATTTAGGGTTAATGTTCCATCAGTGCTCAACAATGGTGGTAGTAGAGTACAGCAGTCAGTCTCTTGGAGAATTTGGTAGATTTCATATTACACGGTGGACCAGATGGGTAACTGAGTACACAAGTAAATTTTTGGATTCCTGTCGTGGCTTTCTACCTTAACTGTTAAAATACTTTCTCCTTTTGCGTGTGCTTTTCTACTGATAGCTTAGCTCCAACCTAAGTGAAAGATTCTCAAACTTGAGTCTAAATTTTGAAAAAACATCAAAATACATTTAACCTCCTTATTCAACCATTTGTACTCCAGAACTGCGCCCAGCTGTAGATGCTTATTAGTATAAACTTACCGACAAAATGTACTACCACTTAGCAAGATCAGAAGGCTGCACACTAACGATTACGGCTGCTGTCACCATCATGGCCTTCGTGAAGCAGTGACTATTTTATTCGACAGAAGCTTACATGGAGTAATATTTGTCAAAATTATCAATGGCGGTAGGCCATTGGTGAGTAATTTGGGCTTTGTCTTTCTGTAGTTCTACACCAAATACATTGTGAGTCACGTTATCAAAACCCGCCTGGTGAGAGGGCAAGCCCTAACAGAAAGCCGATCTGGTCATCGGAATGGGCAAGATCAAAAAGCCGAAACACGATGTCCCCTTTATTCTGCCTGGCTTGCAAGGTCATGTATAGAACGCTGACAAAACTGAACGCATTTGGCCGGTAGCCACTGGACTATTTTATCTGAGTCGTGTTATTGTACCCGGTCCGGTCATGTGAGGTCAAGGTCACCCACTCCTATTACCGGGGTTGGAGTGGTCGGTCCAGTGTGGACACAGTTGATAGTCTGGTTGGCCTCACAGTGTGAGATGTGACAACACCAAACGTGACTGAACCGTCGTAATTTGTCTTTCGATGTCTCCCCATGAATGAAGACAGGTATGCGTGCATGTCTCTTAGTGAGGAATTTGAAAATGTAGCTCTAGCATACTGCTGGTGAATGTCAAGAAAGACCCATGATGTGTGCTGTTACCCACACACGCCGTCCTGGTGTCATTATGGAAAAACAGCGTAGAAGGTCTACGCAGTATCGAACATGATAAACTAGGCACTTTTTTATTAACAGTAAAGATTTTTAACTATATGAGGGTCTATGTTCAGCCATTTACCGAATCTACACATGGCCGTAACAGTGCCCAAAGATACTGTAGCGTGCTCACCGAACTGCGAACAAAAGTCGCTTGCGGATTTTACATCGTTGAGTGTGATCATTTGATTGAACTGCTGCATCTTTACCCTCTCGATTATCAACGACGTCGATATCTCAGTTTTGACTATCTGCTTTCCGTCAAAGGTCTTTCCGAACAACTTTTCATTTTGCAGATCGTGTGATTTCACGACAAAAAGTTTTACACAGTAAATTCTTGTAGGGCAAATTTGCTTTTCTCAAACGGAGATGATCCGTTATATTCATGTAGTGATTATATAACATAATAATTTATATAGTCGCATTCATTTGTACATTTTTAATGATTTCGATTGATTTACCTACTTTTGTTTTAGTCACGCTATGCGTGCCGTGGCAATAATGACAACTAGCTCCCCGCCTCGGTAGTTTGACGTATTTCTCTGTACACTATTTTTCACGGTCGATACCAATACACGGAAATCAACGCGCCGAGTCTTTGTTTTTCATTGTTGATCGGTTTTCGATAGTGAGAACTGATTGGATAGTATTCGGTTGGACAGGTTCCAGCAGTCATTTCTCCTTGACGCCTCCGATTTTAGACCTTAGCTTAGGCAATTGAACGAACGTTGTGTATTCAATCACACAAATATGAATGACCCTACAATGAAAATATACACCCAAAATGTGACATTTTGCCAGGTTTCTCATGCTTGAACTTGGAAACCACTGACACTAGCATGACATCCAGTAAAAACTGAACGACCCCATAAAATAACGGGATCCCAGCCCAGCAGTTGGGATTCTATCAGGGAACGGTTACAAAATTGGCCGTTTAAAGTAATCTGCCTTCTGTAGTTACGTTGAACTCGAGCGGATCCCTGAATGGAGAAGGTTCAGCCACTCAGAGTTCGCGCACAGTCTACTACGGACGCAGTTGTGATCGATCGGTGCCAGCCCACCAAGAAGGATTAGCTGCCGCACCAAATCTGTTTGTAAGAATTTGTTTGAATATTTGTCGGAGATAAACAACTGAGTTGCTCGATGAAAGGTCGCTGAACGTGGCAACGAAGTGGCTAATCAAAACGCAGGAACGCTTGTCGCTAAATAACGATCGTACATAATGTTGTTGGTCTATAAAAGGACTGCTGTTTTTCCAATAAACTGAGAATGTTTAAGGTTGCTCAGACTATTGTTGTTCTGATTTTCTGGATTCGGTAGCCTTGCATGCAACGCCTTCTGATTTGCGAGATATCCTGTCCACGTTCACTCCCATACACCAATTGTGACTTGAAGACAGGCTATTTCAAAGTTAGAACGCAAAGCTTTTAGAAAGAGTATTGAATCAGTTGGACACCTAACTGGATAGGCTATCTGTGCCTTAGGATTGTTGTTTAGGCGTTCGTCAATCCGAGCTGTTGTCGTTCATGCTCATGACTGATCTCATCATCATAGAGAGCGATAAATCATTGGTTCTTGCTGATGCTTAACTGCCACATGACCATAAGACAAAGGGCGCGCCTTGACCAGGAATAAAAACAAAGGAGGAAGGGAGAGACTTCACTATTGAAATTAGATACGTCTTCATTCAAACATTACAGGATAATACCATGAAACTCGCCGATAATATGTGTCGGTCTATAATTATGTTTTATCATCATAGACATCAATACATCAGTGGTTCACACTGACGCTTCACTGCCACACAACCACGAAGAAGAAGAAAAATCAAACCCTGTATAGGAAGAGAGAGAAAAAGGAAGGGGGAGGGGACCTGACCACTAAAAAATTAGCTACGTCTACATTCAAACATACAATATCAAGGTGCCTACACTTTGCAAACCAACAACCAAGCTGTGAGTGAAAGTAAGGCGTCACCAGCAAGACAGCTTCCTTACGGCCTTCATTGCCCCGTGTCATTAAGAGCACTTACTTCACAGACAAACCGACCGAACAACGACAACATTCACGTCACTGAACTCGATTAGCCGCCGTCTCACCTGAAGTCTCTAGCCACCGTATCTGCGAGTCGCCAGGTCTCAGGCCCAGGTGACGAACCCAATCTACATTGGCTAAACCTTTGGTGAACAACCTCAAATTTCTGTGCCAGGTCATCATCTGTGCACGATATGTCTTATGGTAGTAGGCCGCGGCAAAGACGAAAACTGTGACATCCTTAACAAATCTAAATCTGTATAAACACAAGAACCGAACAGAAGAAGACGTTTGGCAATCACTACTAAATGCCCCCTCTCTAACCCTTTCGTTACTTATTCGTTGGTAACACCCGATGCGAGCGACCAAACGCAGATATCAATGATCAGACATCTGAAGACGGCTCACGTCTCCTATCCTGAACGGCTACTTTCCGCTGTCGTGAAGTAATACAGTCCTAACTGTTGCCTCCTATATGCGATCCTCATGCCCCAAAGAGATGCCTATCTGTCTCCACATGTGTCCTAGATTAACGAATGTTGCCCTAGCAACAGAGATGCCCTGTTCTAATCCATTCCCTCACCTCCACCGCCGACGATGATGCAACTTCTCAACATAACATTTACGTGAATACAGAAATCTTGCAGAATCACTGTGCACCTTCAGACCAAAAAGCACATACCCCGAAGTCTTTTGCAAAGCGCAGAATAACTTCTAGCATTGCCTGTGATGCTTAAAAACCATCAGAAAACATCATCATGTCGTTAGCATAGTCAGGCAAGTATTGGACAAATGTTGGGGTGGTGTGGAGACATCAAGTTAAACGATGCAAACCACTTCCTTTTAAGGGCAGTGGGTTATGTGATTTATATGGTCCGCCGATGGATACCTGAGGGGGGAATTTGAATTATCTGGTTTAGTAGCATCAGTGTTTTGATTGAGTTGTCTACGACTTTGAGGTAAATCATGAATGCAACGACTGTATATTGTATTCTGTAATGACTACACGAGCAACTCAATTAGTTCAAAACCTCTATATTCACCCATAGCTATTTTAAGCAGACGAACACAGTTGATCACGTGGGTAGTCAGAGTGAAGTGACTACAGAGTGAAACTCAATAACAGGCGAATACGACTGGTCGACAGGAAACGACTAATCAAGAAGCAGCAAAGCACTGAGATAAAAAACCACTAACGCGCTAACAGTAAGCAGCAGGCATCTCAGTAGACAAAACAGCAGTTAGTCTTAGGGTTTCTGGAAATTTAACTGGCTCCAACAAGATGTAATACTCTGTTGATACGGCTCTGCCCGTACTTGTCAAGCCTTTGTTACCTGAAACTTCAGGCGCCATGATGTTCAAAAGTTAAGTTTATTCATGCGGAATTTGCGAACTAAGTCGTATAATTACAGTGAAATCCAATTACACATTTAACGTCACTCTACTCACATGTTTGCAGTAGTCTACTATCATTTTTAAATTTAACGTGACTCGTTTGATGCTTTCACTCCTAACTGTTTGACACGTCAACATTTAGTTCACTTCCATAAACTGTATACCGGCCGTAAACAGTTGAACTGTATCCAATGTTATTACTTATATTTTGATTCCTACCACAGTGTACCACATTTTTTTATGTGTAACAGTAACGCACTATATATTTTACTGCTGGAATTAACTGGGAGATTTGTCACGCTTCCGCTGCAGTTATATACGTTTGTAAACCTGGTCGTAAGTTACTGTACATTCAAATTGTTTATTATTGTATTTGTAGAACCGCGTTCGATAACAGTATGTAAATTTACGTATAGTCTTCTGCCCTTTGTCCACTTTAAGATATATATATTATTAACAGTCCTCGTGGAGTTAACTATTGACGCCAACCACTAACATACTTTGTTCTAAAGTAATGGTGATCACATCAATCAGTAAGGTGTGTCGACATTTTGGAGCGAGATTAGCAACAATAAAATCCAATAAAAACAAGTTAGATCATTCAGGAGTAGTATTTCACAAAAATGATCCTCCAACTGACCTGATTATTTATTTGCGTTTCCCCCAATGCCACTGTGTAAATAACTTAAAGATGACGTGTGTCCGACCCGATATTTGTTTACCAGAATCATGCCATTTCAGAAATGCTGCCATGGTGAATAGTGGAACAGCCCAAACATGTTCACGTTCTTCATCTATCAAGCCATTGATTCACCCTCTCTTAAATGTCATCCTTCTGTAGTTGTATCATCTTGTTGCGTACATTTTCGCACAACAGACAAAATGGTATGGAAAGCAGTTTTAAATGGGATCTAATCACACCTTGATCTTTCCAGTTGTTCCTCCGTCAGCTTCCAATTATGTAATCACAACAATATACACCGTCTTCAGCCCGTTCTTTTCCAGCATTTTCAGTTCAGTTTGTGAAATAACCATCAGTCAGTTCCATCATATTATAACCAACTCACTGACTATTGTTTCAGAGGCACTCAATTCAGTTATAATTTGGATCACTTAAAATGCAGACGAAATTCTTCAGCTACTCGTAAGTAGTCACAGGAAGTCACACAGAAGGCTTGAACAAACTAATTTCCCACATTTGCATTGAAAACTAAATCTTTCGCTTGAACCCTTATAAGACGAAAAAAGAATGATATAGTTTACTAGGCCGGATGAACCCTCGAGTATGAATTAATTTTGCAATATATAAAAAGCGTAAGACAAAACGATGATCCCTGTGCATGTGGCAATAATAATCACTTTTCAATCTAATTCAGATATCAATCTTTGAAAAATATAGAGGTGGGAAAATACCTGAATACGTAACACACTTCGATTGGGAACATTGGTTTACGGTTATGTCGCAACTAGGAGAACTTACGTGCCCTACATTATATCGGAAGTTTCATCAGTTTATTTCTGGTGCAACCCAACATGTCACAGGTGTCAGTGTATGAAGAAGTTTTGTCGTCATCGTATTACACAACGAATAGACACTAATGATCATCTGATCACAACACTGTTTCGTGTCATTAGATTTATCTGCACACTTCGTCGCACTTTCAACCGCCCAGACAAGCTTCGTTTTGTTTACTGTGTTACTGAACCAACTATTGAGAATATCATGGCGTATTATAAGAAAATGAAATACGCAAATCACACTGCCTTCAAAACAAGCTTAAAAGTGGGTCGGAAATGAACTTTACATGACACATTGATAGCTAGCGGTAGGATAAAAGTTGGTGCTAAAAGTTGGAGCTAAGTTTACACGCATATCAGGTTACTTGAAAGGAGGTTATGGGTGAACAAGTGAGAGTTTTGAGACTTATCTTAATGTTATCATTGTTTAAAGATTTTCCTCCTCACTGAGGCGCTGCAGCTGGAATCACACAATGCAGTGGGTATGCGTTAACAATTGTATTGGCTCGTAGGCACGTGTGGTGTTGACCCAAATCCTGGACATTCACGTGACTACATGTCACACCCCACCTAAATGTTCACGTGTGCACCGGCCTAATGTTGGAAAACATCGATAAGTTGCTTGGCCGTAATTGGGGTTGAGAGAAAATTGGAGCTGATTAGGAAAAGGTAGCAGAAAGTGTGAAATACTCGAGGTCCGGTATTACTGCACCACGTGAATAAATTGTACTGTCACCCCATATTTTAGAGATTTCTTTTATTAACAAAACTGTGGAAAACATTTCGAACCTGAAAAATGGAATATCTGAAAGTTGTAATTTGACATGCCTGACTGACCCCTGCAGAAAAAGCTGTGTTGAAAGGAAAATGAAAAGTAATCCAAACAAAATTAAATGGACAACTTCACTACCTTTATTCCGCATTGACTTATTAGAGTATGCTTCAAATATATTGGTCCAGCGTCTGAATGCGCCTGTTTGGCATACTCCTTAAAGGAAATCGTAATACACTGGATATCAAAATTCTTCGACATCTTTATACCAACCACTGGTCCCGTCGTCAAACTGTTCGCCTTCGTGAACTAATAACCTTCACAAAATGTCTACGAGGTTCAAAGCGGCAATGCAGGTCAGCCTGTCCGCGACTTCAAGTCGGCTTTCTCGTGATAACAAGTGGTAGCAATGATGTAAATGTGTAATCGGAAATTCGTGTATTTCGTGTTGCACTGGAAGCCGACCGTCGTTTATGTGATTTCAATGAAGCTACTGCTTGCCCACTTTGTTCCGCTTACATGTTTTTTCATCGGTATTCTTGAACAAGCGTGACAACGCCTCTGGACCTCTGTAGTGTTTCGGTATATCTTGGTATATTCATCTGCACACGATGAAACCCCCAGACTGTTTCGGTTTTCAAATCGGTTAGGACAACTCGAAAAGAACTAATGCAAGACGAGCTTTGAATCACAAGGGTTTAATCACGTACAACTTAGTACGCACTCAGACCCAGTGAATGTAGTATCAACTGCGTGATGACGCATATATGTTCTTACGACGACTGATGTCTGCGTGACCAGTTAGCTGGCGTTTAGGCCAGAACACACCAAAATAGCCCCGGTGCATTACATTCCTGCACAGGTTATTTTTAACTTCTGTGTATAACTTTCGCATTTTCTTGAGGAAACTTCACTGAATCGTGTAAATAATCCATGATAAATAGGTGCTTTTGATAATCTACTTTTATGACAATACAAAATATAGATTCAGCGAATACTAGACAAAATGGAATATCACTGGTCCACGTCAATTGTTGACATTTTCAAAAAAAAACACGGTCTTATCCATTCATCATGATCATCATCATCACAACAGCCATGAGCCTGACCAAAAGGTACTGTGGCTCGGGCCGCCGCTCGCCTCAACAGTGACGTGGAATATCCTAGAAGAAAACGTTACTAAGAAGATTGAAAATTATTAAAACAAATTTAAGCAGAAAAATCAGAAATGGCATGGATACAGGCACGCCATTGACTACGAC
>JTDE01001982.1:86164-116733 GCA_014338405.1 Paragonimus skrjabini miyazakii
CGCCATTGTCAGTGCGCTGTACCCGGACACCAAACATTCTTCCTATCCGCTTCTCATCCGGAGAAAGACGACCAAGCTGAGCATTGAAATCGCCAGCTAGTATGATGATGTCTGAGTGTTTAGTTTGCCTCAGAAGGTCAACGAGGGCGTCATAGAACGCATCCATTCAACTGGTCATTTATTAACATTGGCGGTCAACATGTTCACACACAACTAAGTCACCGATCTGTGTATATGAATTTGCATGTGTGAACGAGTGTTAGTAATGCGACCTTTTCTGCTACCTTGGCGTGGTGGTCAGGCTTATGTGCTGTTTTGATCCGGAGGGCTGTGCTGACTGCGACCGCGGTCGTTGCAGGTTCAACCATGTCAGATTGGCCAAAGGAGAGCAGTCAGACAAAAAGCAGATGCGTCCGTTGTGAGGTGTTCGTTGTGTATAGTGTCAATGTGTCCTGTTTCGGTTGGGTCAGTCTGTGTAGTTTGTCTGTGCAGTATTATCTCTATGCCAATGTACCGTATGTCTTGGTTTGTGATTGTCAAGCCTGTTCTGGATGGCTGGTGCTGCTGCGTATGTGTGCGTGTGTGTCACCTGCTGCCTTGCGGTACAGGCTTCTGAACCAAAGGCTTTGGTTGAGAGCCCTAATCGCTCTCCTGTCTAGGTCTGGGCGTCCTGGCAGTATTGTAAACCCATAAAACCCATGACGATACAACATAGACCAAATACCATACTGCATCGGCCGTCGCGCAGGATAAACCGGGTCGCCCTATCTGCTGCACATGGCAAGGTGAATAGGCGGAAATATGTTGCTGCCAATCACTCACCCTTATGCTGTCCCACCAATATTAATCTCCGAGCCGATAATGCTGATTCAAGTTTCAGTAACCCGAAAAGTAACCAGAAACAGACATGGGGACGTGGTGTGTGAGTGGAACTGCAAGTGGTGCAGCGCAAGCCACTTGCGGTGATGGTTTAAAGCGCAGGCGTCCTTTGGTTTCGGTCACTGTGACAGGCTAATCCGTTTCGGATGCCGCCAACCAATACGACCTTTTAGCGATGATCAGTGGAAGGCTTGTAAGATCTTATTTTGACAACAGCAGGTCGACTCAAGTAATCGAATACCAGTGGCTTCAAACTGGTGTGTGATCCAACTGGGAGGGCTCGCCGGGAATCGTGGCCTGGTTAGGGTCAACTCAGATGTCTACGCCTATCACATGTGCACGTTTTGGCAGTTCGAATTAAACGTAGATAACCGTGCATACCAGTGCAGGCAATCTCAGTTTACGGATAACGCTCTCTGTACACAACCAAATCCCAAGGGTTTCGCGTGAACATGGCAATAATTTTTTGAGAATCTCGGTCAAAAGTGTACGGAGATGGGTCATAGAAAGTAAGGATTGTGTTGGGGAAAAGCCTAGACTCCTACAGCTCAAAGTAAATTTGGTGCATTCGTAACCGAAGGTTATCAAGCGAGACTCGTTGAGGGTCAAGTCGGACACTGTTTTAAGCCAGGTTTATAGCCAAGAGTGGGTAGGACGGAACAGTTTGAACATATCAAGCCCGTTGACTGTACCATACTTAATAAACACGGTTTATCTACAATCTACAAGACAATCCTCTCTTTGGGACATATCATCGACATACGAACAACACAGTATGGTGTGATAACGGGGTGACTGACAGAATAGTTTTAAACTATTTGTTAGAAATTGTGTCCCCTTGGTCTACGTGACACGATTGTTCCCGCTACTAATATAGAATCCATTAATTTGAGCAGTCAGCACATGCACGTACACGTTAAATCTGTATTCGCTGTTCACACGTGTCACCTGTTATAAAAAGTCACTTGTGAACATACAGACGCATCTAACACCCTAATCAGTGTGCATTTAGTTGTCAAACGAATTGCTTCTACGAAATACCCTTAAAGCACAATTCAAATCCAGCACTCAGCTAAGTTGTTGAACTAATGTAGTCGTAATATAATCGATTTGCACCAACAAATTTTAGGAAACCGACAAAGGTTAGTTGTTCAAACAACACAAGAAATAAAACACTTATTTGCATATGGCATATGGCGTTTTCTCACTAATGGAACCACCCCATACTTCATTACGAGTTTGCCATGCTTCAAGTCGATCATGGCCTCAGCTCGGTCAAGAAAATCCGCTCCCAATATGGTCTGACGTACGTCGTCGGGAGAAACGACGAAAGGTTGTTTGACTACGTGAACGTCGATCCGGACATTCTATTCTGCCAGGAAATTAACTTTGAGAGTAAACTCACCGACTGTTCGAACGATCATCGTACACGGCTAAACAGTTTCTTTCAGCCTTGGTCCAATCAATGAAATCGCAGCCCCAGTGTCAATCAAACAACACTCCATGCTACCATTGATTTCTATCCTAGCCTGAACTGCCGTCTTATCAACTGCCCCTATTATCGGATCACCCTTCCCAGACAAAAACAATCAGTAAAACGTTTATTTACATGAAACCTTTTCTCGCCGCGCGGGTAAAATCTTCGCCAGTGTCCATGTCCTCCGCATCTGTAACAGACGTCGCCACGGTTCACCTCCCTCCTCATCTTCAAAGTGGCCACTTCTTGAGTCAACCTTTCCACTGCGCTTCGAAGTTCACTTTGTTCGGCTTCCTTCAACTGGCTGACTGTCGGGGAGGTTTCTGCCAACAATTGTCAAGCCCCATCAGCCAGTTGTTCCAACGTTATTGGATGTGCGATGAGAGCCACTCTGAGCTGATCCTGCACTGTTGGTGGCATTCCCTCCAAGAATTGGTCCGTCAGCATGCGCTGCTGAGTTCTGGTCCATATGTGGCAGGGCTCTTGACAACGCTACCGCAGTGACACGGCATACACAAGAGCGTCGCCACCTGGTCCGAGCCGAGCGCCCCTGTACTGCCACATTATCTCCTGGCTGTCAGCTGGGCTACCGAACCCGTCGATTAGTGCCTACTTTGTGGCAGCCCACTCCAGCTTCGCAGGGTCCCTTCGCACTGCATTCAGCACCGCCTTCGCCCTGCCCTTGAGCAGTATCCGCAGGTCAGCCAGTTTCGTCCGGTCGGTATTGACTCCAACCGTCTCCGCCACGCCATCGAAGTCCTCCAGGAAGATATGGTGGTCTCATTCCCGAACGGTTGCAGCTACGCCAACAACCGTTGACAGCCAAGAACACGGATGGCGCAGTGGTCGATTATTCAGGAAACTAACACGGGTTAGGTGTTCAAACAAGACAAGAAACAAAACACTCATTTGCATATGGCAATCGTCCCAGAAGGTCCTGTCTTCCACAGAAGCTAATGTTTAGCTTATTTGTGTAGCCTGAACTATTACATGGTAAACGGCACTGTGGTGTTGGTGGGATGTTTCTTCCCGTGTTTTCTTGCAGCTACTTTGGTGTTGTGAGTAGTATGGGGCGATCGTTCGTCTTCATCACATCACTGGTAAATGTCGCCGAGGGCGGGCTAGAGAAGCAAATTTTGGAACACATCATTAAAAATATTTGCGTCCATCGACGTCATATATGTGATATGTTTATCCACCAAAAATTGGAACATTATTCAACTGCTTCTATTCAAACGTTCAATCAGAAGCCTAACTTCGTCAAATATATTTCTGAACTGGGATGTGAATGCTGCTCTCAGTTCCACAATATCGACTTAAAACTGCCCCTAGATTGAACTCTACAGCACTCTGTTTATTGCACAGCAATATGGACTAAGGAGTGTACAAGTTTGATGTTTCATTGACATAGACGCAGTGATACCCTTTGCATTATCGGTAGGTTAACACTTGTGTGCTTGAAACAGTTAATTATGAATTAAAGGCTATAGATAACGGGTTAAGTTTTAACCGATATCTTGATTGTTCATTGTGTGGAGCATAATAGAAATCAAACCACATTATTTAATAGAAACGGCGGGAGGAATATTTACTTATCCAATCAATAGAGGAAATGTTTTGGTTGCAAAGATAGGCAACTATCGATTGTTACAGACTTTCAGATACACTGCTGCTATAGTAGCACTATGTTAGTGAATCGATAAATATTCCAGCTGGCACTGAGCCTGAAAGAAAAGTTCATATTCCCCGTCAATCTCTCGTTGTATACTCGATCTTTCGACGCTGTTTAGCGCGAT
Source organism: Paragonimus skrjabini miyazakii (assembly GCA_014338405.1). Classification (NCBI taxonomy): domain Eukaryota; kingdom Metazoa; phylum Platyhelminthes; class Trematoda; order Plagiorchiida; family Troglotrematidae; genus Paragonimus; species Paragonimus skrjabini miyazakii. Next base: position 90,317 of record JTDE01001982.1, read on the forward strand.
AATTAGGTCGAACGGATAGGCGTTTGAAACAATGAGTCCTTTCCAGCCACTTGAATAGAATAGTCAGAAGACACAAGTCACCATATGAATTCATTTCGCACAATCTCGTCAGTCGTAAATGAGTGACCAGCATGAAACCAAAACAAGATATAAATGAAATGGTTCCAATATACGAATCGGGCTGGTTTGTGAGTGGTACTCACGGCCAAACCTATGGCAAGCACAGATTGACAGCTAATTGTTTTTGTGCACACAGAACTGGCTGCCGACGGCTAATCAAAAATTCTCCGACATGTTTGAGAATCTGTGAGTTGTAAGCGTTCATCGAGACCCTAACCGAAGATGCGATATTAACGCTGTGACCTGTGGTCGATCAATGCCTTGCAATGAAAGAAGAGGCATTTCATCCTCGCTCAGTGTCATTCATTAGCGGGTGAGTTGATGCAGCGCCTAACCACTTTCCGATATGTTCCTTGGCCCTAGTTTCAAGCATTCTTTCTGTTCTACCGATGTATCTATTTCCGCAAATGCAGGAAAACTGGTAGATATAACGACTAGCAGAAAACCTAGGAGTTTGCTTCTGACGGTGAGTACCACTCACGATCCAGCCAGATTTGTACCTTTAAACTATTTTATTTATACCTTACTCCATTTTCATGTTAGTCACACATTTACAACCGACGAGAGTGAGCGAAATGAATTCATATCGTGATTTGTCTTCTGATTGTTCTATTCAAATGCATAGGTGTTTGTCGAAAAGGGCGAACAACCCTCAATCACTTTGCAACTAATGAGAGTAAATGAAATGTTAACATATCGCAACATATGTCTACTTTCTGCTCTGATGAACTATAACTCGAAATTCGTTTGACAACAGCCATTAATAACGCACTCACTGTAGTCACGGTTGGTGTCGTCCCAAACAGATTAGCCTGTCACAGTGACCGAAGCCAAAAGACGCCTGCGCTTTAAACCATCACCCCAAGTGGCTTGCGCCGAACCACTTGCGGTTCCACTCACACACCACGTTTGCGGTATTGTAGTCAACGTCACTTCGGTCAACCATTTCAAGTTGAACAAACGATGAATGTCCTCCATCGTTTAGTCGATTACCACTTGATTACAGTATCCGATTTTTCGCTCGGAAAATAGATTTTCGCAGACCCTGTAGATGTGCAACGTTCCGAATAAAAATGTTCAAATAGCCATAGGGCTCGAGCCTGAACCCCAACTCCAAAGTTACACACTCTTGAATTACATCAATAATTAAGAGAAATACAATGTAACGCTCGCTGTGAAATCGAAAGCTACAATATAAATAATGCGAAAGTGAGCAAAAGAAGCTGACGAGCATAGGAATTTGTGAAACTGTGTTTGATCAAGCTCCATGCTCTATCGTAGAATGTTCTGACCTGCTAATAGGTTATTCTTTGGGTTTTTTTTAGGGTTGTCGGCGAATTGAGTGGTTTTGTCATGTTTCGCGAACGCTAACGACTTATTTTCATAACGAAATCTCTATGTTCAACTCTGTGATGCACAGAAACATTGGACACCTAGCCTTATAGCAGCTAGAACATAGTTGTGCGAACATTTTGTTCACTATTAGGGCCATTCAACTCTCATTTGGTCTACCGCCTATCACAAGGCTTTGTTCATCAGTTGTTAAATGTGATTGGTATAGGTTTGTTAATAAGAATTTATTGTCAAAGATGACATGATCATATGAATAAGCCGTACAATCAACAAATCAAGCTCGAAATAAATTTGATCACCGTCACTTGTATTGTCCGTGAACGTCAACGAGAGCAAGTGGGATATTTATCACAGTCCCATCAGTTTTCCAATTAGTATTTCAAAGAACTGTATGAAAGTTATGCTACATTCACTGCATACCATTGCAATCATCTTTAAAGAGTAAACCGGTAGTGCCATGTTAGTTTTGCTTCTAGTTACGTACTGAGATTTAAAGCTCGCCTGCGCATTATATATATTTCAGAAACATTTTCTAGTCACTTCGAAAATAGCGCGATAAGTGTTTGAAGTTTGCAAATTACTTGTAACTGTGTAGTGTGTTGCAGATAGTACAGTAAAACCATCTTACCAGGCGCATCCTTTGCGACCCGTAGGTAGCTGCTTTGAAGACGTTCTACAGACAACTGTTTCATGTATGTTCTACATCCGAAAAAGATAGATATCAATACGTTTGTATGTAACCACTAAAGACAGCGTTTACATTCACTAATCACATTTATCAAACGTTGTCGTTTTAATGACCATTCGATAATATGTGCCCACAAATCCCCTTAAAAGCTGATCATATTGTGAAACAATTTCGAACTGGTATTCGAAACCGAATGACGATAGCTACAGCTTCTCTATTCTCTATTCTCATCTGGTGCTGTTTCGACGTTCCCCATCCTGTCTTCTTCGTCTTCCATAAATGGTCAGTGATTAATTCCATAGAATCATGTGAAATTTGTAACGTTAACGAAGAAAAGTTGTTTGCCTATTCGATTGCAGGCGATCTGGAAGAGACTTCATTTCAGACGTACCTGAGACGTCTGAGATTTGGGTGAAAGACATCAACTTGTTTCTATGTGAATCCAGTAAAGACACTTGGGCTGTTAGAGGGTCCATTTTTTTCCGTCCAAAACCGCCTTGTTCTTCGAGAAAACGATTTTACCCAACCAGAATGACCAAAACTGTCCAGAACAGTCGAGGGGTAATCTTGGCTATTTTTGTCACTGTCCAACTTTTATTTCGTTATGCTCATTGGTGGAATGATGACTTTAGCTATTATTTTCGGTACTGTACTTTCATTTTTTGATTCGAGAATGTTTGTAGGCCGCTATGCACCATCGTAATTTTCTCCTTGAACAAAGTTACTTTTTGCACCCGTCTTCTGGTTTGTATTGGGAGCAATTAAGGGGACAGTCGCATTATATTCGGAGCCTAGAGTTTCCATGTTAGTTATTTCAAGGAAGTGGATCTGATTTTTGTCAAACGCATTACTATATCAGAGACGAACCAGCGTATTATTTTGAGGGTTTACAACAAATTCCCACCATGATATCTATGAGAACTAGACCTCAAACTGCTTTAACTGATGTCAGTCGGGGAGAAACTTTCGGTGGGTTACATATTTTTTGCCTATTGGTTCATCCCGTATTGGTTTCAACGCCAAGGAATGTGTTGCTTGAAATATCATTCAATGAACTATGCGTTTGACATTTTTAGATGGAATCTAGTTCTTTCTTTTACTGTTGATCAGCAGCACAACTGGAGCTCTCAAGAAACCCAGTTAATCTCCAGAGTCATACAGCAAGGTCTAATATGCTCATATGCATGTGCTCAAAGTTCAGCAATTTGCTCTTTTTTTAACTCGCATGACGCTTCCACTCGTAAAATGAACAACGCATTTTTACTTAATACCTTTCAGTAACAGCGTGATGAGTGACTGTCCATCCCCGGATAATTGAGCTACACAGGCGAAATTCGCAGTTCCCTCAGCTGATGTATGCACATGATAAACACATAGTACACAGCTATGGGATTCGCACAATTACTGGAGATAGGGGTGTGAAGTCCCGGTATAAATGTGAAGCATGATTCGATAAGTTGAAACATGCAGTACATGCTTATTTGACAGCGTGATCAGAGTTCGAATACCAGCTGCGACAAGGATGTGCACAGCTGTCGAGTTATGAGCGAAACTCGCGTATAGTGCTTCTCATCGAAACGGGCTGACTGGAAAGGCCATTGGGGTGATATTGTGGGCGACGTTCAACTTGTATTTCGGAATGTGTTACTTGTGATTAGTCATTAGGATACCAAACGACGATACATTACTAACCTGATGATGTTTGGTAGATGAGTGGCTCGTGATGGACGATAGAGGAATTCGTTCTCCCTATGTCTCACTCACTAGTGAATAGGTTAATTCCTCTCTTAGCCGATTTGGATTGTGGTCCTAAGGGGTAGTTCTAAACATTCTTTCTGTTCCACCTTCTTGAAGTCTGCTATGGATAGAAGAACAATTACAGCACACTGAAAGTCCTTTGTCAACCTTAAGCGACATCTAACATATGTGTGAAGGCAGAACGAGGTTTGCTCTGTCGTATGCGCATTTCATTGTAGCCCCATTCCCTCTACTTACCACACGGCCTTGGCCGGGGTGGCTTGCAACGCTCTGCCCGCACAAAACCATACATGTAAATTGAGCGCTGTAGGTAAGTGACAAATGCCCAGAGCCAGTTAGCACCGGCTAGCTCGTTCGAAAGGGAACGACAGGAACGACTCAAACACATGAAGTCACATCTCGGCCTTGATCGCCTTCGTGACATTTGCATCACTCGGTTTTCACATGAACGCGATAAATCAGTTGCGGCTTAGCCTGACTAGACACCATACGCCTTTGGACAAAAAGTATGACCTAGAGATTTTCAACGTTCAGCTCCTATAGACCGTAGGTTTGCGCGCACTTTCCTGGAAGTAACATGTGGACTGTGTTGACTAGCTTCGGTCATCGGGCTGGCTTATCAAGTAAACTGACACGGCTGACGCTTTCAATCGGCTGTAAATCAGGGCACGTGCTCTCGCCCTTCAAAACCCATCGCTTAGGTGTGCTTAGTCTAGTGTCACTCAGCCTTGCAACGATTGCTTTTCCTACGTAATCGCCACACGTGTTGCCGTGCCCAGTCGGACAATCAGCGTGCGTCCACACCGAACAGGGTATTGTTCCGATGTAGGGTGACTTAAACCCCATTATAGAAATGTTTGTTGATCGAAGTGAGCTACATCCGGTTCTTCTACATAAAAACAGTGTCCATGTGCTTTAGAAATGTCAACTAATTTCTTCCGGTCAACCAGCTGAGTTCAGCTGGTACGCACACCGTGCAAAGTTCAGATATTTTATAATCACTGCACAACTTGTTTCTGTCCAAGTGGAATTGTAATTTTTCAAAATTGATTCTAACTTAACCATACTTATTGCTATTGAGCAAAAATCTCCCTTTAGCCAAGGAATTTAACAGTGACAAACAATTATTTAGATAAATGCCTGGCAGTACTGTTAGATTTGTTCAACGAGTTCATTGAATAATTTCAAACGAAGTGGTTAAACCAATAAATGGGAGGTCGTAAACATCGGCACTGAGAGTTTTAGAGTACCACACATACAAGATTACGTCAACATTATTGGTTTTTCATTTGAAAACACCAACTGCGTGGCTTGCACACACTTCTGATGAGAAGATACAGTAGGATTTTATAGTCTAAGAGCAATCTATTCTGTGTTGGTTAACCTTAGAGGTCTGACACGCCTCGGAGTGGATGACCGAAAACATGTAGTCTACATAGATGACCTGCTTGGGATTAGCATACTGGTCTGCATCAACCAGACGTGCACGTGTTTTGCTGTTAATTGATTTGGTCCTCAGCCCTGCAGGATAGGAACTTTTAACCTTCTTGGACGAGACTTAATGGCTCAATGTGCAGCAGAATGACAATGAATAAACAGAAATGATTTCATAGAGGACAGGTAGTTTGCCTTTCATGCTGGATAGAATCAGGAAGATGTAATAAATCAGCTACGTACAGTTGCTGCCGAGCACTGTACATTAACTAAGCCGATAAGGTCGATGCCCGACTATCCCTGATACGAGAACACTTTTGAATGATAAGGGTTAGCTATGGATTTGTTCTAGATCAAGTGAATTGATTATCACCACGATTCGAAATGTGAAATAATCAGAATAGTAATTTTGTCTTAACACACCGTTGAGCACGCCTGGTTATTGATATAACATGTTTGTAATGTGGAGTTTCACAATGCTGTTAGTGAATCACTCAGTAAACCCTGTTACATACCTGTATAAGAATTGTTCATGTTTTGCGTTTTCATCATCGTTTCATCTCGTTAAACATTTATCACTATGTAGTTGCCTGAACATAGTCTACAAAGTCTTTTTTGCATTTCACAATGCGCGCTTGCTTGCTGGTTTGAGCAAATGGATAAAGGAATTTTAATGCGTCCAGTTTACTTCTGATCAACTTGGTGTTGTGAACCAAGAACGCGGATGGCACAAGGGTTATCTAGTCAAGAAAGCAACACGCAGTCTATGCGTCTCAACAAGACAACAAACAAAAACACTCATCTGCATACGGCGCTGGGCCCAGACGGTCACAATTGCCACAGACGTCAATGCTCAGTTCCTCCACGTTCCCTTACGTACCAAGAAGCATTTCATGCGATGCTGCACTCCGATGTTTCTTCTTGTATTTTTCCTGCGATTACTTCAATGTCAAAATCTATGCTCTGGCGCCCACTGCTGAATAGCTCAGGTGTCAGTAGTATAGTGCGATCGCTCCTCCTCACTACATTGGTAACGTTAAAACTTTGCACTTCTTCACAAGCAGCATTATCAAGGCATTTTTCCCGATGAAGTCTCAGTTAATCTTCGATAAGTCTCGTATGACAAGTGTAATTTCCCATCAAGTGTCTAGACGTACATGAAACTAACCCCTACTTCCGTAAGTGTACATTGCTGTTTTTGGATCAGAACTCGAATAGAACTAATCCTAAACGAATGTTGTTTAGAAAGTGCCGACTTGAAATAAACTCTTAGGCAATCAGTTATTTTGCCTGTTGAAGATGTTCCATTTCTGGTTTGAAAGTATCTCTAGACTAAGCAAGCATATGTGGGCGTAGTCTGGATAGCATGGAGGTGAGTAACTATACGAAGTTCGAACGTGATATATCATAAGTTAAGGTGACACCGACTGTTATCAGTGGCCTATTATCGTCACTGATAATATCACATTTACGAGTGTATCTCCTGAAGCTGATAAATTAGATAAATGTAGTAAATATCCAGTAGCTCGCCGTGATCACAACTTTCCACCTATTTATAGAAAAAATAAATTACTGTTTATATTTCTGACTAATGTTTGGCCTTAACATGCTACATGAAAAAGATATGACCTTGACTCTCTGGTTTTTGAGTTTGCATTGGAACATGGTTCCGGGATGACAGTTAAAAACATACAACCAGCGTTTGACAATAATATGGTAAAAAAATGACGAGTTTAGTAATAGTTTTTTATATTCACATAGAGAGAAGTGGAATCAGTAGATGTCCTTTCCAGTGAAAACAATTTTAAATATTCTAGTTATTCACTTTGAAGAACTGTGCAGATCTGGCAAAAAAGGGCTGACGATTCATTCAATGTTTTGTGAACTCACTTGAGTGCGATAGAAAAGTCGAAAAACCCAACCTATACATGCTACGCGTATTGACTGGACATGAACTTTTCTGTCCTGAGTTGTTACTTTTAACAAGAAGGGGGTTGTGTTCCACATCTAAAGACTGTCTGCGTAATGATTTAACGTGAACATCTTCGAACGATGTCAGAATTGACCCTCACCCAGGAAGCGTATTTATCGTTGTGTTGTCCGAACAGGTCCTGAAATCTGTGATACTAAGTCTGTCAGACCATAATGAATTGGAAATGATCAATCGGAAAGTACCCACAGCGAAGCTGACGCAGGTCAGCAGGGATTATTTAAGTCATCAGAATGACGATTCCGGAAAATCTGTCACGAAAATCACTTGAAAAACTGTTCAAGATGTTGAAATCTTACCCCAATCGTAATAAGCGGTAGACCACTTATATACGGAAGGTCGCGTTTTCAGTTCTTTTCACTTTTTTCCTAAAGGCGCACTACTTTCGAGAACTAAACCATATGGAAAATGGCTATAAATCGTTTTGATCATCCAAAATTACCACATATTGAGCAAGTCGCATAAACGACTTTATATCACGCTTGGAAAAGTGTTTCGCGTATAAGAAGGCTCGGTTTCACAAAAACTTATCAATTTCAGTCGATTCATATTACTGAAAGCATAATCCACATAAATATAAGTAGGCTCACGTTAGCCTCATATGCTAGAGATACATCGTGTATTGCAAAGAGCGCTCTGGTGTTTGTACTACACTCACTACAGCATACGGCTGTGGACTGGTTAAACCGCTTTACAATCACAATATACTGATATAGTTATTCGTAATTAAGAGACAGTCAATTGTGCGCGGTTCTCATGGATAAATCTTTTAACTCTGTTAACAAAACTATTCAAATCCCAGATCTTGTGATCTCACCACAATGGCCGTTTGCGTTTCTTAAGTATTTTTTTGAGATTGCACATACTTTTACAGTTAGTTAAAACACACAAACTGCCAGTAAAATTATCATGCATTTAGACAAATCTAAATGTGCACAATTTTGAAATCCGTCAAACAAAAGTGACAGCAGACCAAGCCTTTGCTGCACTGATGCACCAACGCTTAATCCGCTAGTTCGTTACACGTAAGACACTGTCGAGTGATTTGTAACGTGTGCGGAGTTTTAGCTAGGATGTGTCTGAACCCTATCTTTTTTTGATTCAAAGTCAAATGAGGACACTGCCTGATTGACCTGGTAATCGTCGTTGTATAAACTAGATGTAATTCTTGTTTGATGTTTTCATCAACTCAACGACCACGCACCAGGCATGGCCGGATGACAAAATCTGAGCAGTTAGTCATAAACACTAGTGTGTAATGATATACATCATCTACTCCTTAAACAAGAGAAACAACAACGGTTCTTGCAAAGTAAACAATGAACTTAAGATTATGGGTCTCAAGGTAAGTTGAAATGGCTAATCAAGTCAGCCTGAAAAGAGTCCGCAAGGCTGCAACTGCGCTTGGCCCACGACTAATAATTCGCACACTTTTGAACAACGACTAGGTAACTGATAACAGACACGCAGTTCGTATTCTCTACTGATCGATCTTTCCACAAATCTAAATTGTTACTTTCGTAGTCATGATGTTCTAACTAACTTGATAATCAAACACAAATAACAAGTCTTGTTCGCTTTTTTGTTCTCATCTTCTGAGTTGTTCGTCACATCCTGGTAGTGACAAGAATATGTGCTCTGTCCCGAAGAAGAATAGCGTGAAGTCTATCTGGATACGAAAGCCTCGAACAACTGTGTGTAATGTTCGACCACTATAAGATAAATAATCAAATGCACATCACTTTGACAAACTTGGTAAATCACGACGTAACGCTGTCATTATAACTGAACTGATCATAGATTGAAATGACTAATTTGAGTGAAAAGCTTGACTGAATTTCATTGCCAGTGATAGGAAGCAGTGGTCTAGGAAATGTATATCTGGTAGATGGAAGGGGGGATTTATCTTCACACTGCCTAAAGAGTCGCGTTCAGCATTTCCCCCTCAAAATACGGTGGAAATTTTACATATTCTCAATAACTTTCATAGTTATCGAAACGAACAATATGGTGAATGTTTCATGTGTAAGTATTAATTGCGAATATTATTAGTAAATATTAGAACTGGATTTCTAATGCTTACGACAATGTGAAGCTCTCAGGCGGGATTGACTCTGATTACAACTGCATAGTTTCTTCATGCCTCTCAATAGTGATCGGAAAAAAATCGTGGATTGATCCTCGTAGTTTTATTTAGTTGGCCGATCTAACTTATTTCCTCAAACCTGGTACGTTACTGAGTCTTGAATTAACTTGCGAAATCAGATCTAGTGAGCTCACATAGCTTGCTATCTCTTCTTGACATACTTTTGACTACTTCATTAATTTAAGTATAAGTTTATAATCATTAGTACAGTTGTGTTTGTAGTCACTTAGGTTAGGTACTAAATCCTGTTCGTTAATCTTGAGACGAAATAAGTTTCAGGCTTTTAAGATGAGCGAAAGGGACTGCATAAATTTTGGTTTATATAATTTGATTCACTCTTTTCATCCTAGCCAGCTGTTTACGTCAACTCCGATCGTTGAGTTTTACAGAACGTGGTTATTACCCCAATAATTTTGTCACTCGACACTTGCCAGGGGAAACGAACACTGCATCATGTGACCATTGTCAAATGACGTTGTCTCAGCGATGAGCATACCAAAAGTTCCATACAATTCATGTATCATTTACTTCTTGAATAGAATTCTGACACGTTTTTTTGTAAAGTGCGATATCTATGCCCTCTTTGTGGTGTGCTTGATTTTCTAGGTTACACCTAAAATATTGTCCAATTACGTTCATCGGATTCATTCTAAATGTATCTGCATATCCTCAACTTTGTTCTGTTTCAAATCTACTTGTGTGCGTATTCGTGCATATGATTAATTTGTTATCCCTCACACAGCACACACTGTTATTAATCACGACAATTTTATTGAGCAACCGGAAATAAGTGTGAATTAACAGTTTACTAAAATAGTCTGTATACTGTGGATGTGTTTGTGGAAAAATGGATATTCACCTCACAAGGTTCATAAAGCATACAAGTTCTTAACTTGACTTGACTTGGTGAATCTCTACTACAACTCAGTGTATGTGAGAAGTTTTTTCTCATAGGCTGTGCAGATACATATAGTAGGCTGTGCCATGGTAACATATTGCCTACATTTTCGGTTTGTTTTATTGATCTATATGCAAAACAATGGGTGGGTATTATCTATCATTCACTGCTTCTCATTTCGACAAATCACCATGTCGTTTGCTCTAAGTGTTTCAACGGTATACTTTTTTTGGAAAGAAAAACAACAAGACAGACGTTTATATCATCAATCGCAAGCAGATTCATTTCGTGTTTTACTGCATGTGATTACAAAACCCATTCTCCTTTATGAGTTTTGCTGATCATTAATTATTGGTCTGAATCAATTCTAACATTAAACAGACTACTTTCTGCGTTTGTGACCGTTTATTTTTTCATACTGGTTAAAACGGATGAACTTCCGTAGTTTTCAGTGTTCAAAACCAGTTCAATGAAGCATGGTACCAAAGCCTGAATATCTGTGTACAGTAAAGCCGTGGTGATGCATAGACCAGTCAGGTTAACCTCTTTGACTACCTGACCCAACCATTCCAGGTTACACAATGCGGGTACGCAAGTAGAGTAGCATTCAAATTGTGAGCATCGCAATGGTGTCTTCATTAGACACTGTGCAGACCAAAAACCAGTTTGACAATTCATTCTGGGTAGGAACAGTCTGTGACTGTAGTATATTTGAAACGACTATAGCCACGCTGGTCTTGGCTGGCTATAGGCTGGCGTGGTAGAGATCGACCCACTGATGTCGACATACGTGAAAAATACATGTTAGCAGGTTCAAGTGGCAATCATGCACATGTTTAGTGTTAAACGGACTGAAATCGAAAACTTTGTACCTCCACAAATTTTATTTATATAATCTGAACGTCCACCCAAATATGTTTCACTTCATAAGATTTCCCATAAACACAATCATGCTACTACGCTTCCAACGAAACGGATGGTCTTAGCGATTCTTAGTTGTCATACAGTGTGAAACCGGTTACTGTGTGACTGTCCCCAAGCCAACCAGGTCATTTGCCGAAGATCATTCAGGTTATTCGAATGGATAAGTTAAGCGTTTTCACCCAACTGGAGGCTGGGTACATTAAAAGTGTCAGTATAATGACACGTTTTCTGTAGCAAAATCCCCGTTTCATCCTACTTAAGCATGTTTTCACTTTACTGGAACAAATTTTTATCCAGTACAATAAGGTTTGTCTCGACTACTTGTTTTTAATTGGTTATAGTCAGAGTATACGTTGCACTTCATTCTTATATGGTCGTCAGGTTTGCGTTCGTAGCATGCGTTGGTATGTCTCACTGAAACTGTTTTGATCACTTCATTGGAGTGGCCAAATTTAGAACTGACCCTAATAGTAAACTATATTCACTGGTTCAATCGATGTGTAGAGATTCAAACGTCACACCTATTGTCCGTCAAGTCCAAACAAAACTGCTTGTTTTGGACGAGCAACAAGGAACGCCAATAATCATTCTGATCACGAACCCAGGTCACCATAGTAACTAACTACACTGCTTGACTAAATTAAACTGCCGCACATGTGAGGCGAGGTAGCCTGTTGATACTTAGGCAGATTTCCTAACTGACAACGAGAAACAAAACTACGAAATAGTATGGCTTTTATTTCAAATTCACTGACTCCGACAGATCATCTGACAGACAGCTATCCAGTACTCAATCGGACGAGGGCAAAAAATTGAGCGGCTATAGGCTCAAGTACAAGAAGTGTAGGACTAATGCACATCCAACGTGGTCATGTTTAGGGCGTGTCTGCATACACGTACGCATACATGAATATACGAATAAATCATATTCTTTTAAAAGTGCAATTGGAACAAATAAAACTTCAAGGATTAATGCAATCTGTAATGTTCCGTTCTTTTAATGAAATTCATTGAAACGATGAGTCATCCTGTGCACACTTGGCTACATTCACCTATGCGGTATCCCTATCGATTTTCATGCATCTCCGCCCACCTTTCCGTTCGTTTGTCTTATTTTTTCACCGGTAACCTCCATTCCGTGGGTCTCGGATTCTGTGTTTTAAATTAGTTACATGTTAACATACGGATTGTACAAAATGCGCCTCGGAAGACCATGGGATGATTCGGATTTTACCAACGTTAATCCGATAGACGCTGAGTCACGCATCCGTTTCTCATGACCACTAAATGATAAAATGAGTACTGGGTGTGGAAAAAAACAATACTACTGATATACCATGCACAAAACGCAATTCGTTCGGAGTCCTGGGTTGGTTTTAACAGTACGACGGCACCAGACGAAGTGCCAAGAACAGAATGGAAGAGCAAGTACGGCTGTCACGCAAAGAGCGGAAGCTAATGAAGCTTCAGCGATAGGACCTCGAAGGTGAAAGAAGAAACCAAAATAATCTACGCAGTGTTGACAACTAAGAAACGTGGTTAACGTGATTGCATCATTGGCAGAACGGAGAACACGCGAACGTGGAGAATCAATGAAAGGGGGTCAAACAGGTACATGTTCTAAACGACTGGAGTTTGGACAACAGGTTAACGAGACCAGGAGTAGATTAGGAGAAATCTTGCCTTCGTCTACGAGAGTCCGTACAACCCACTATTGAAGTGAGTATTCGGCAACCGTTCCAGTTCATCGACCCAAACACTATACCCCCTCCCCAGTATGCTTGTATAAGTACTGCCTGGAGTGTGGTTGACATAAATAAATGCGACTGTTTGTTAGTATGGGTCAAGTGTGTGTAATCTTCCACGAATATGTTGTGCAACGCGCAGCAATAAACCAACGATTCTAAATAATCAAAACAATGCTGAATTATAATAGCACGATACTTACGAACAAATTAGCGAGGCGGATAGACAGACAACCTCAACAGTTCTGAACGACAAGTCCTTTCCCCGGGGAAATGAATTACAACTCGATGCCGAACAGGCGAAAGATGAGTTATAATCACATAATATGACATACATGCCAAAAAGCTGCTCTTCCGATCAGTCAAGGGTATGAAAGCAACGAAAACGAACTAAGCTCCGGAAAAAACTATGTACACCCCACTCAGGTAAATTACACTGGTAGGAAACTAACCATTCGCACGACTATAAGACTAACGCGATAAAGCAACATTATCTGAGTCAAGATTCAAATAACTGTCGAAAACGAATGCGGTAAGATGTACATTGGTAAACACTTATGAAGGATCGTGTTGGATCTAATTTTCATAGTTTCATAAATCGATACAAACTGCTTTCAGAATTGACAGTTCCTCACAGTTCATCTGCTTAATGTCTAGTCGAGCTCGTATAAACAAATACGCCAAATGTCTGTTTAGTGACTTCAGTTTGAAAATTTCTGCTCGACCACATGTATAGCAGGTTGGATGTAGTTTGCAAACGACGGTTGGGTCTTTGATCCATTCCTTCGTTTAAGTTCAACGAAGGAATTTGTCGACAGGAGGACGATGTCGTAATGGGATCGCCGTTGGGACCATTGTTTGCATATGTTTTCATGGCGAAATTAAAATCGAACAAATGAGTTCAGCGGTAGGCCAATGTAATTTTTATAAGAGGTACGTTTGCGACATCCTTTGCGTACTCGACAACAAGGTAAACCCGACCGATATTTTGAATTGATTCAACTCCGTGCATCAAAATTTGCAATTCCCGTTGGAGACCAAAATGAATAACCAATTAAGCATTTTGGATATACATTTGTGTCGCCGCGCAGATGGCTCAGTTCAACGCGCGATGTACGGAAATGGCACGTGGGATGGTCAGAACATCCGTTTCAATGGTTTTGTACCACTCGCCCTGAAAAGAAATCTAATCAACTGTTTGACGGACAGGGCTGTAAGAATTCGCACGGATGATACCATAGCCGAAGAATTGACTTTCATACGTACATTATCCATACAAAATGGCTACCCGGAAAGGTTCATAGACAGAGCTATGCAACAACAGACTGAAAGGGACCAACTGTATCAAGCGGAAAAGAAAACCGTACATACCGCGTTACCCTCCAAGAGCGACAGGCTAGCTAAAACCACCACACGTAGACTCACAAAGGCGGTTAGTACGACAATTTACGCTGCTAAATTACGTGTCTACTTCACGTCCAATCCGGTTTTCTGCCCACGCCTAAAACATAAAGTGCCTGTTTCTGTAGCCTCATTTTATGTATAATCATTCACTCGTTTTGTGGAACCAGTTATGTTGGCCGCACGACCAGACGCTTACCTGAACGGGTCCGGGAACACCACCCAGCCTGGCTCAACAATGGAATAACGAAATCTGTCAATAGTGCCATACTATCGCACCTGGTGATGTCAATGTGACGGACGCATTTCGCCCAATCTACCGAGCTAAAACTACTCAATCGAGGGCAATGAGGCGTAGGATTCTGTCCCCAGCTGAAGCTATTGGAATCCGCCTGTACAACCCAACCCTGTGGACTCAGAAACGTTTTGTTCAGGCATTGGACCTGCCATGGTCAACCCCACACCCCGTTAGCCTGTCGAGACCCACGGTTCAAGTGGGTACTTGATTGCAGCATGACATTGACCTGACTGATCTGATTAATCACCCGTCCCCCGTTTACCCCCTTTGATGATTCTCTTGCAGAATTTGTGATATTGCTGTGATGTATTTAGCCTGATGATGAATAACTGAAAATGAGCTTGTTCGCTACACAGTATATTTCATCCCTTGTTCTCAAGTACTTTATTTCTCTGTCTTCTGTTTCTGTAAATCAACCACTTGAGTTTGTTCTGCATATCTACACCTATTCAAAAAGCGTCTATTGAACTGTTAATTTCCTCTCATTAACAGTCCATTCAACATGCTTTTTCACATTGAAATAACCAACACTAGGAACGCCTTTTTCCTAACTTCGCTATTTCCGCCCACGAATTCCCTCCATTCTCAAAATTATTATCAGTTCTATTTTCTATCCTTCTGTACCGCCCACACGGTTGTGTGCTTGCGGCAATGTTTGCCGTCTGTAATGTGGTCGTCTACTGTTTATCCATTCCCGAGATGAATGTATCCATAGTTGATTTTTACTAAATTCGGTAACAACATTTCGAACGTGATAAAAGTCCGTGATTGCAAATGGGGTAGTGGTCTGTTTCCAAATGCGCATAAGTTCTACACTGGTGGCTATTTGTACACAGGAGTTACAAAATCGTAGATTAGCATTAAGATTTCCGGAAAGAAAGGCTTTAGAACAACAGCACTGGATGACGGAATGCACGTCTTCGCATAACAACTGTGAAATAAACAAACTAACAACAAGTGTTTGTTATTTTAAACTCGCCTTTGCAGGCTGAGTATTTGGCATACAACGGCTTTAAATGGCTTGACGACAGCCGGTAAAATGTGATGGAATGCCTATGTGAGAATTCCAGAATTTTTGGCCAGGTTCGCCCAACTAATGTAAGCAACAAATCCCCGCACGATGTATGCGCGCCATCCGTTGATATTCTGGCGCGATGGCGTCCTTTCGTTTGCATTCGTAAGGTTCAAACGACTACTATTCAGTAGTAGGAGCATAGCATATATTTTGACGTCGAAGTAGCCGCAGGATGAATACAAGAAGAAATATTGGAGTGCACCATCGCCCAAAGTGGCCCTTGCTACGTCTGGCGTCTGTGTCAACTGAGATGGTCTGGACCGAGTAACGTATGCAAACGATTGTTTTTGTTTGTGGTCTTGTTTAAGTGCTTAAACCATGTGTTGCATTCTTGAATAAATAACCCTTGTGCCATCCGAATTCTTGGCTCACAACACTAGTGTGCTCTGAGAACCTTCAACTTCTTCGACGTTATTAATGTGGAAGCTGCATATGACGGTTGACCTGCTATGTAAACCGTAAGACGCAGTTCTACTGCACCCTCTTTTGAGTCGCAGACTGTTTTTACTCAGATGAGTGTGAAATGACTGCGCGACGGGTTTTCAAATAAAATCGTGAACAGTTGATACCAATCACATAGCATCAAAGGTGGTTAACCAAATTTTTCAGCGTTTATTTTCTGTTCTAAGGTAACATGTTTTACCGAAAACTAATAAAAAAACCCACACAAAGGTACAATTCGCAAGTGGTCGATAAATGTTGGAATGGTTCTGTGGTGAGACTTAAAAGGATATGGTTAGCTACATCCGTTGTAGGATATCCGCAACAAATTTAGTACGAATGAAGTCAAACAGTTTGGGCGTCGTAATTAGCATGTTATTTATAAATGGATTAAGAATAACACAACTTTACGAGCAAGTTGTAATACTCTACGTTTCAACCACCTCGGGTGACCTTCCTCAGGAGGAACGCCACTCGAGGTGGTTGAAACGTAGAGTGTTAGTTACATGCATTTCGTATCAACCTGTCACAATGACCAAAGCCACAGAACGCTTGCTCACAGCACGCAACATAAGTGGCTTGCGATAAACCACTTGTAGTTCCCCTCACATTGTATGTGAACCCGAAGGAATAAAAACAGGAAGCTTGGGTGCGGTGAATATACAAATACACTGATGTATACACAGAATATCAGAAGGACACAATGAAGGGAGAACACATGCGCGTACCAGGCACCTTCACCAACTCTATTGAGTGTATAACTTATCAGGCTGAATTCTCATGACGCGTTACGTGCACTGCCCAAAAATGGACTTATGTGGGTAGAGGTCTATGAAAAATATTATCCCCTGGGCTTGAAAATTCCGTTGCGCAGAGGTTCGTTTTTGTTAACGTGATGATCTGACTAACTTATAAATCATCGAGCCAATAAGGTGAGAGGATTATCTGTCGGCAACACAAAATGATTGACAGTAAACTAACCGATTATGAGCCGTGCAAACCACTTCCGTTGTGCATTCCTTTGGACGACCATGATTTGGTAACAAAATCGTGTTGCATTTATTATCTATATCACAACTGTAATAATCGACGTTGTAATTGTACACCGTCTTTGAAATACTCCGCTTTACTGGACTAATTTTTGTTTGTCAATTCTACTCCGTCAACGTTAGTGTTATCCCACTCTATGTGTACCAACTGTCTAATATGACTACAGTTTGCTATCGAAATTCGTCCGTCATAATCAGTTGATCGATTGCACATTACTGCGTCATTGATTTTAGTTTAGAATCGTTTGAATTATTGTGTCTCAGTTTGTGATCACAGTCGTTCACAAATGGTGTGCAGATAGTTCGACAGTCACAAAAGGAAACTCAGCAAGCAACATGTTAACTCCAGTGGGCAACCTGCACGATAAATCCTTCGCGGTTCATGTGAACTCACAGACTTTGTTTAGGTTGCTTAACAAAACTACTGATTACTGATGCGTGCTTGACAGTTGTTACTTAGGTCAAGTAGTAACCATAGAAACCTAGTAAACAGTCAAATGAGCTGACCAAAAATCACGGTTACTTGAAAAAGCACCCGCAGCTTTGCCCACACTAAGGTTATCCGTGGTTGATTTGTAACCGGAGCATCTCATCCGAGCGTTACAGTTAGGCGGAAACAATTATTCATCGAATTTGTTTCTCGGCTTTGTGTATGAAATGCACAGCGTGCGTCTCGATTTCAAGAATACAAACACACACAAGCTACTTTGTACGACCGAACGTTTTGTATTTCAAAATGGTGACAAAATGACCGACTGCGACTTGGTTCGTTGTGTTGGGCACAAGTTGCAGCACAGCCAGAAAATATGGTCAGTCGGTCTATCGATCGGAGAATCGACGAATCGCAAAACGTCGTCAAATGAGTCACATACGTACACCATGCGATGATGGTAGGCCAGAAGAAATAAGTTAACGTCAATTTTTGGACATGCATACCAGTCTCTGACACAGTTTAGGGCCGTTTTGAGCTTATGAGGAAGGTGGGTCAGTCTGACAACAAACGTTGGGATAATGCTGTGATTGTATTGTAACGAAAATACCCAGTACATTGCACTTTCTCTTTTTGAACCAAGGGAATTGGTAAAATAAATGCTTAGTACATGTTACTATAAAAAGTGAGCATCTTGTAGTCTAGTTGAAACCTGCAGCATTAAACTGCTGCACACATGGAAAACACGAGCTACCCGGCTGATTCGAGTGAGTTTCAACCGTTTCGTAACACTTGGAATATTAATCGAAGATTAGTATTAAGGGTCTTGCAACGAAATACGGTTCTACTCAGTGAGTGCAAATGCATTTCGTCATTTACTTTATATTCACTTGGCCAACGATCGATATGTGTTACATGACGATTGATCGAATACGCGTTTCCAGACATTTCCGGTCTGTCTAATCAAAACAGAAGTTTCCATTCTAGTACGGTAACGAATCAGCGTATGCCTCTTGGTCATTATACACTTACAGTCAGCGACAAAACTATGGGAACATCCCCGTTTTTCTTATGTATCCATACAAGCCCCATCCAACCTAATTTACGAGTCGGAATTTGAGTATATGAGAATGTTGCGGATAGAACGAAATTGGCTGTGTGGTTGAAAACTTATTGGGTGGAAACGAAAAAATAGTTATGACAAATTAATAATTCCACCTTTGGCGGTTTTCACGCTGATGCCTCTCAAGTATGTTGCACGCAGATGATACGTCGTGCTTGTGCAGCGGATAGGCTTCCGTGATTCATCATTCCAGGCAAGCCACCCCACCCGTAACGTTCCATTTGTCTGCGGTTGTTTGGACCGGATCATGTTGTGAAGATTGACCAAATCCGACGTGCGGTCTTTCTAACACTTGGTGGAATATCCAATGCGACCGTCAGATATGTCCAATAACCCACAACGACTGGCTTGTGAACAACATGGGTGACTAAACGAGCCCTCAACCAAAGAAAACGGACCAACAGACATAAAGCACACAATAGAAAGCGTCAGCCACACATGGAAACCAGGTGAAAGTGTACACGACGTGTGAGTGAAAACCGGTGGTGTGTTTTGGACTGGAATTCTGGTTCGTAAACGCGATCGTGCGCGTGATGTGAGAACGAGCGAGTTGGACAATAAACATCGTGCTTTATTGAACGACTTTTTACTACAACGTGACGTACCTGAATGAACAATTGTGTCTTAAAGTGTTCGCGCTTGCATGTTGTCATTGTGTGTTGGATTATCAAACCAGAGCTACGAGTATTCCAACATGGCGGAATACATCAATGAGAGGGAGGTACTTGCAAAAAACTACAACGAGCCGATCGGGGACAGCATGGGCGTCCGGATGAATCATCGCTCGACTGGATCAGACCAACGGGCGAGACATGGCAAGCAAAATGGGATAAATGACCTGATCGGGGGCGCGATTACGCCAACACTGGGAAGAATATCTCAACACGGTCGTAGAATACGGTCAAAGATCACATAGGATAGATGGCGGACAACAGGAGCGAGCAGCTGAGCCATTGCTCAACGAAATCGGACCAACGGACGAGAAATGGCAGGCGGAAAACTCCCCGATAGAAGGCGTCGATCACAAACATAAACCGGGCAGAAGTGCACACGACGTCTGAGCGGAAACCGCGGAGTGTTGTGGACTGGAATTCTGATTCATAAACGCGAGCGCGCGCGTAACATGGCAACTAGCGTGTTGGACAATAAGGACAGTGCTTTATTGAACGCCTTCTCGCTACAATTGCATATTCGACCTTTTATCACCGCACAATCATCCGGCTTGCTGTAGCCTACCTTTCCTATCTTATATTTGTCCCTGTCATTGTAACGCATTACTACTGTCTGATCGTGCCTGAATTCTCTCCCATTGATGCAATCCCAAAGACACCGAATAGTGAATGCACCTCTTTTTTTTTGATGGCTTGTTCAGAAAGTTTCGGCCTACTTATGACGAGACGTTTGAGCATACCTGCGTCCAAATTACATTTTGTCTTAAGACAATGTTGAAGACAACAGTGAATCCAAATATCCCGGCACCTTTATCTGCCCAGTGAGTAAGTATGCTACAGAGAATTACAGTCTGCCTCGGACCGAAAATACAGTCTAGCAAACCCATGCTGTGTTGAGCAAAAGCTAGCGTTTTGTGACTGTAGTCTAACTTATGAGTGTGATGCCCTGGGTAGATACTCCGACGTCGACATACAGTATGTTTACATTCTTCCAACGAACGTCGACTGATGCACGTATAGCCAACGACGCCAAATAAAAGAACTTGGTCAAGTCGCTGGAAACGTGGTACTATTAAAACAAACAATATTATCGAGTACAGTTTGCCTTCGCGGTTTAGGGTACAAAGATTGGCCGCAATGGGCCGACAAGGGCCCAAATAGCACGGTAAGTGCAAGCGCGGGTGACCACCTGGCAAGAACGAACTGACGCAGCGCGACCAGGTCGGTCGTATGTATGTTTAACTACCTGGCCTTCGGGCAAACAGCTTAGGTGCTGACAACTTCACGGTGGCCCGTAGGAAGACTGTATTCATAAGGGTGGGCAGGGTGCGACTGGGTATGTGGGCAAGTGGGTGAGATTAAATGACTGGGAGATGTGAGCTAAAGAAATCAGTACTTTTAGACGCGGGTTGTGAAAATAACAGTAACAAGTGCCTAGTTAGATGGAGTCACGGAAAAGAATGTGACAGGATCAATCGAAGGTAATTTTGACCTACAAAGATATCCCCCATTGTCATGAGCAACTTAAAAATCTCCATGGTTTGTTGATGTGAAGTACTGAACTCTTTTTCACGATATAGTACAGCTAGTGTTGTGAGCCAAGAACGCGGATGGCACAAGGGTTATCTAGTCAGGAAAACAACACGCAGTTTATACGTCTCAACAAGACAACAAACAAAAACATTCATCTGCATACGGCACTGGGCTCAGACGGTCACGATTGCCACAGACGTCAATGCTCAGTTCCCCTACGTTCCTTTACGTACCAAGAGGCAGTTCATGTGATGCTGCACTCCGCTGTTTCTTCTTGTATTCTTCCTGCGATTACTTTAATGTCAAAATCTATGCTCTGGCGCCCGCTGCTGAATAGCTCAGGTGTCAGTAGTATAGTGCGATCGCTTCTCCTCACTACACTAGTACAATGGCATCCAAACTGTGAATGCGTCTTTACGAATTGAGAGTGGTCCATGGAAATGTCAACTGCGTATATCCAATTCACCAGTGGCTGGAGAATAAAGTATCTATTATGAATATTTAGAAGTACAAACCGTAAATCGTTTCAACAAATAGTCTGGTTGTAAAGAGTGAAGACTCGCCCCTGACAAAAACAGCTTGGGCAATAATGACAAGCTCTATTTTGTTTAGGCAAATACTGTTAGATTCAGGTGACACGAGAGGGGAATGAATGGAGGTCACTTCGCAAACAATACAGTGCACGAACTGTATCCTAATCTGAATCTGATACTGCTGTGTTATTCAGTTTGCTGTCTTGAACAGACTGGTTGACCGTTTTGATGCATCACTTGAACACGTGTGATAACACCTGTGAAGTTGGGCCAGTGTTCGTGGCCAAGGGTTATGTCACACAAAGAACAAAATAATGTGCTCGTTGCACCTACACTAACGTTGCTGAAAGGCCTGTAATCACTGACCTTGTCAGGCGTTAACTGTCACAGGCTGTGTTGGGATTTTATTGTGATGCGTTTTCGTCGAACGTCGATCGATTAAATATGGTGGATTTTGTGGTTCACATCATCCCTAGAATTGTACTGTAAATAGTTATTACTGTCCGACCACGTTGCAGCGCCGAATACAAAAGACCAGAGAAGTAAATTACAGTCAGGGTCCCTCTGTCTAATTCAGAATAGTTTTTCTCAAATGGTTATACAGTTCGTGAGGTAAAGGCGATTGGTCTGCGAGAACAGTCTTCCATTTAATGACAAGGTACTGCTCCAACCCCCATGAGGATGCATCGCACTGAAACATTACTGGTTTGTGTTGATCTCAATGAATGAGGAATGAAGAAGCGCTGAACTTCCTCCTTGCACCAACAAGTGTTTGAGGCTGCATCGAACACCAAACCCAGGTTGTGTAACAATGTATCTAATGGAGAAAGCATCGTGGACATATGTGGCAAGAAACGGCGGTGGTGTGACAACATTCTCCAAAATGAACGGAACTAAACTCTATTTCTAGGTTCTGGTGCATCGGGAATGGGTTACAATTTGTCATCCAAAATGTGCAGACTGGTTTCGTCAAGTCGGTGTCCGAGAGGACGAAGCGATTCGGCGAAGAACACATTTCGGCCTCATCGGCTATATTCCGACTTGCTGATGACGGTCTAGCACCACGGTCAGTGCGTCCAAATGTTCGGATAGTGTGGGCCAAGTGGTAACGATGTCATCTAAATATGCACGAGTGGGCGGAAAATGTTTCATCATGCTGTCTATAATCCCTCGAAAAATTATCGCGGCCGAACTAATACCGAAGGTCAATCGTGTGCATTGAAAAAGACCCACGTTCGTAACATTTTTGGTCCAAGTACGAGGGGATCCATCAAGTTCCACTTGGGAGCAAGCATGACTAAGATCAATTTTCGTAAATCCTTTGCCACTGGCAAGTGCAGCGTACAAATCCTCTTCCCGAGGCAAGAGGTATTTGTCCAGTATAGAAAAACGGTTAAGCGTTGAATTATAATCGCCACAGACTCGCACTGATCCACCTGGTTTGACAATACGGATGATTGGGGTTTCCCATTCAAAGTGTTGTACAAAGACAAGTGTAACTTCCTTTTGTTCTTCTTCGACCTTTGACCTTAAGGAATAAAGCAAGGTCCGTTCTATGAAGAAACCAGGTTGGAAACTGACAATCAACTTTAGTTTGGCTTGAAGTCTGTTTAGTTCGTCAAGTTTATCCTCAAACACACCGAAGTACTTGGACAGAATATCCTCAGGTTTCGGCTGTCCTGCAACGGTTTTAATGGTATCTAACGTGCCTAACAAACATTTGATCTAATCACGCCGAAATAGGTTAGGGCAAACCTGAACCACCATGTACACTAGTAAAGTTCGCTTTTCACTGCCATATTGAACGCCGACAGTGCATTTTCCCAGTATAGATATGGACTGTCCAATATATATCCGCAAGATCGACTGACACACGAAAGGTTCTGGAAAGTTTTTGACAGAAGCAAAACGTATTACCTTTACGGAAGCTCCAGTATCGATCGCTATGCGAACGAGTTGTCCTTCGAGTTCCAGCTGCACAGAATATAATGGAGGTCGATAACAGTTACCATCCATAACACTCCAAACAAT
The DNA here is from genome assembly GCA_014338405.1 of Paragonimus skrjabini miyazakii. NCBI lineage: Eukaryota > Metazoa > Platyhelminthes > Trematoda > Plagiorchiida > Troglotrematidae > Paragonimus > Paragonimus skrjabini miyazakii. The sequence goes on from JTDE01001982.1 coordinate 113,958, forward strand.
GTTAAACACGGGGTTGTCCGCAGTGGCACCACCGACGGATTTTCCTGGTTCCATCGGTGATTTAGATTTTGGCGGGCAATAAACTGCTGTGCGATACACGTGAGCCAGATGTCCAATTTTTCCAGACACGTTACAAACTGCCTGCTTGTGGCGGCATTTGCTGGCGGAAAAATACTGGCCTCCGCGCCCATACCACACAGTTGATTTGTTTGAGGATTTCAGTGGTCCGTCAGCTGATATGGCAACAACTTGAACATAATATGTGTTGGTCTGCCGTGAAAACGTGGTTGATCGGTTGGTAATGCTTTCTGATTGTCGAACAATCGTGCAAGCTTTCTACCAGGTTAAAGTATATTAATCTTCTAACATGAAACTTGTATGTGCTTGCTCGCTCTGGATATCCGAAATCAAGCACTATAGAGTCATATCTTATTCGATCCTGATGGCAGGAATCTCGTTATAAAGATTATCTGGCACAACTTGTTGGATGCTTACGATAAAACCATTTACACTCTCATCCTGAGCTTGACGTAAATTCGTGAATTAGCTTCTGGCAGTGTAAGTATGCTGTCGGTTTCCCACACCTCACTCACTGCGTTCAAAACGTCAGTACTATTCTCTTTATTGCCAATACGTAGTGCATCAAAATGTTGTTAGCCTCAATCGCCGAGACACTGTTGCGGTAATTTAATTTTCTGCCTCTGTAAAAGAATGGGATTTTGTAGCAACACAGCTACCATTTCCAAATAACCCAGAAATATCTGCCTCTAACGGTTCCAAGAAGACAATCACGGCTATTCGTATGCAGTACACCAAAGCTGTGCGGCTGCGTGTAACATCGTGGATAATTTCCCCAGTTGGCAGGGTAGTAACACGATACCGTAGTAGTACAGTGAAGACTAGCGATCTGGCTACACTACTCATCACTCTAATCCAGTAGTGGGGCTAGAGCATGGATTTTGACATTGAAGTAATCACAGGAATAATACAAAAAGAAACATCGGAATGCAGCATCGCATGACAAGGTTCTTGGTACGTAAAGAAATTAAGAATTGGTGTCTGTGGCAATCGTGACCATCTGGGCCCAGTACCGTACGCAGATGAGTGCTTTTGTTTGATGTCACGTTAAAACGCATAACTCAATTGTTGGTTTCCTGAATAAATAACCCTTGCACCATCCGTGTTCTTGGCTCACAACATTAGCAGACGCGCATGTCCCCTAGCCCATGTAGAGACACATAACACGTGTTAACATATCATGTCTTATTGATTTAATGAAGTGCATGTTGCCAAATCAGTCCGAAATCGTGTCCAATAAAATGCAAGGCATGTAGGTTTTCACAGTCAGTCACAACCAATCAGAGATCGACCGAATAAAGTTATTGGTTCGGCACTGTATACGCAACCGACTACTTACCTGGAACCTCCACTTGAACCCTACCATGCAATATCACGTTGCTTACAGATTGTTGATAAACAACTAGGCTGCACATTAAATTCAGGCGTCATTAGACGTCATTTTGTTAAACAAAATAAGCTTTGCAGAGCAATTTGTTGTCTTAACACATCCGTGGTAGTAAATGCTTTCGTCAGGACAAGCCGTACAAACATTAGTCGTATGCCTGCACTGAGTCTATCCCTGCCGAACCCACGTGACAAGGCGGACCAGGTTTCAATCGTACGGGTGACGATAACGCAGTACCGACGATATTCGACCTTCTCTGCTTTCTGACATCCCTTGCACGCAAAAGAGCACATTCAAACCGAGCAATAGAGCATGATTTACCATGAGTAATCTCCGCTTTGCATGAGTGTAAAATTTGCATCATTTGTGTACTGTGCATGTGGTGCAGCAGGTTTCCGTTTACCGTGACCGCATTGTTAAATTCACTTACAACATTAGGTCTGTAATGGACGACCCATTTAGAGAAAATACTATTGAAGCAAAAATTATCCATAATCGGGGTTAAGTAATGCCACTAACATTAACTATAAGACACAGAAATAGCAGTATGCTGCACCTATATGAATTACAAAACCAGATTAAATGTTTCAACTCATCCACATCCTCAGGGTACAATATGAATGGTACGGATTATTGCGAATCGCTGATTGAATCAGTGAGCAAGAGAAAAAGCTTAAGTCAGAATGATATTAAATTTGTAATATAGCGAGGATAAACACATTATATCACTCGAGCACACTATGCCACTTGTCATTAGTCAGGCCGAAGTGCGTATTTAAGTATATATATAACGGGAGTAAAGCACAAGATGAAACATTAGAGTGCACTGCTGCAAGAAATAATGCTTTCCATATATTCACTTAACATTGGCAATCATGGTGTCCCGGGATTAGTGTTATGTGTGATTGATTAATCATGTTTGTTGGGGGTATTGAAGTATATATCCCTGTTGTGAGCCAAGAACACGAATGGCGCAAAGATCGTTTCCTTAGGAAACTAACACGGGTTAGGTGTTCAAACAAGACTAGAAACAAAAGCACTCATTTACATATGGCAATCGTCCCAGAAGGTCCCGGTTGCCCCAGACGCTAATGCTCAGCTTCTTTGCGTACCCAGAACTATTTCATGGCATACTGCACTGTCGTGTTAGTGAGTCGCTTCTTCCCGTGTTTTTCCTGCTACTGATTAGTGTGGTGTAAGTTTTATGGGGGCGATCGCTCGTCCTCATCACACCCCGTGTGTTGGTATTCCAAATAAACAATTTTTTTGCCATCCGATTTCTTGGTTCCCAGCAGTAGTCCGTTTGTTATA
>JTDE01001983.1:4379-15259 GCA_014338405.1 Paragonimus skrjabini miyazakii
CTGAGTGGCCAAGTTTCGCTGCCGTGTAATAATATAGTCCTTACTGTTTGATATACGCCACTCTTAAGCTTCAGAGAGACCTTTCTGTCGCCATAAGTGCCTCATATTAATAAACACCGCCCAGCCTTGTAGATACGCGATTCTATTTCATTCCCTACACCTCTGCCGCCGCCGCTGATGCAGCTCCCCAGGTATACAAACCGGTCAACAACCTGCATGGCTTCATTGTCTAACATTAAATCTACGTAATCACAGCAATCTTGCAGAAGCACTTTGCATTTGGAGGCTGTAAAGCGCATTCCGAAGTACTCAGCAGAACGTGAAATTGCATTTAGCGTTGCTTGCGCTGCTTGAAAGTTGTCAAACAGCAACACCTTATCGTCAGCATAATCAAGATCAGTCAGCCTTCCAGCAGGTAGGAGATCCACACCAGCATCTTGTGACTGCCGGAGACAATCCTCCATTATTTCGTCCATGACGAAATTGAACGAAAATGGTGAAAGGGAACAGCCTTGACGTACAGCACTCTTGGTGCTGAAACTGTCAGATAGCTCGCCATAAACCCTAACCTGAGCCGAAGTATCGGACTAAAGCGTCGACAGTATGTTCACATACTTGGTCGGTACACCCCTGCGTTTAAGTGACTCTAACAGAGTGTAGATCGATCCACCGAATCGAACGCACCTTTATAATCGATAAATACGGCAGTTGTTGGCCGGCGGTACTCATGACGCTGCTCAAGAATTTGACGAAGAGCAAAAATGTGATCTATACATCCCCGACCAGGACGAACTTTCTAAATAGTTTCGATTAGCGGAGTGATCCAGCCTACAATGACAGAAACTCACTCCACGTTCAAATTTCAAAGCATAGCTTTGTTATGTTCCATCTAATCATTAATCGTTTGAATGTGTTAATAATAGTCCGACGCCCCAGCGAATTATTCTCTTAAAACTCAGCTCTTTTTGGAAATTTATTTTTGGGTTCACGGCCGCATCTACTTCAGCAGCTTTTGTGAGAGGTGCATAGGAAACTAGTGTATTTCTCTTAGGGGCTAAGGAGAAAGATGCAAACAAAAATTCTAGTTAGGCTCCTCATCAGTAACCGCGATCTTAAGATTCTTGTAGTGTTTTCGTGTGACATTTCAAAGTATTGCTGTTCAGGGCAAAAGGTCGATCACTTTTGATGAGTAACTACTCTGTGGAAGAGTTATGGTGGATAAGTACGTGTTTCTACATAACCTGTCTTCCAAGTGGCGTGGTACTGAACACTGTCGGTTGTCCTGATCCGCTACAAAGGACTATAGGAACTAATTCAGAACGAAATCATTTGGCAGTCAATGATTTCGAAATGAAACTTGCTCGTAACGTGTCTGAAGCAATTGACCATCTTTATTTCTCAAGAGTAATGTGTAATATGAATTCCTTCAAATTTCAACATACAGGAAAATGACTCATTTATAATGTATTTCTTTAAACGTTTTTTAATTTGTAGCCTAGAATTTGGTGTGCTCAAATCAGACTCTTCAGAATTCCAAGAGCGTCGTAAACTATTGGAAAAGGTAGGTCGTCTTTATAAAATTCCCCACTGATTTGCTATCTAGGCAATATTTTATTTCGATAGTATCATCGCCCATACCGTCCTCGACGTGGAAAAAGACAGGGCAAAAGCCGAGTCTGAAGCGTTGCTCGAAGCTGAACTGAATGCTGGCGATAGCGATTTGTTGGCTATTCGACATAAAATCTATGAAGGATATTCCGAACGTTTTAATAAGTTGATTGAACCCAAAATCTACTTATTTCTCGGACATTTTCAACTTCTGCTCCAGAAATTTGATGACGCACTGTCTGCTTATTTGAAGTATGAATCGCTCTGTCCATCCGCAGCCTCCCAGGACTGTGCCTTTCTGTACGGTTTAGGTTTGTGTACTTTCCGATTCAACGCATTCCATCGGTAAGTCATGCACATTCAGGTTAACACCACTCCTTTACGTTAGGACTTTGAAAACTTTCCAACAAATTCTATACCTACAGCCTTGGTTCCCCAAGGCAAAAGAAATTCACATTCGTCTTGGGTATATTTATAAGATACAACGTAACTTCGAGAAAAGTCTGAAGCATTTTCGTCAGGCTCTCAACGATTCCACTCCAGCAACTTTTAGCCGAATTGAAAGTAATATTACTTTGTGTATTTTATTGGGTTTTCAGTTCGTTTTCACATTGCACACTTGTTTGAGGTTTGTGGTAAGCCAAAACAAGCTGTCACTGAATATCGACAGCTGCTGGACGTTGAAAAAGCCAACGCACCCACCCATATTCGTCACCTTTGTTTACGCCAACTTGGTGAGTCATCTTTTTTCTGTTCGTCTGTGTGCAAACTTGTCTCACATGAGCATCTCGCGGTGCACATTTCCTGTGGCAGTTAAGCATCAGTGTGAAACACTGATGTATTGCTGTCTATGATGATGATGACGTTTCCTTCAGTCTATCTTTCAAATCCGTCATTCCAAGGCAGTCGGGGCCTCTAGCTATTTTATCCCAACAAATCTTTTTGAACCACTGCGAGGCTTGATTTCACCGGGTTCTCGAAGGTTATTTCAGATATGTCTTGAGCTTTGTGATCAACTTTGATAATCATTTATCACGCTGTTTCAGATTGATTAATTCAGTTTGTTCAGTGGGCCGCAAACCGTGCTTTGTAGTGATGACTTCAACATTTGCTTTATGCGGTAACGAATGAGTAAACAAACCAAAACATTAAAATGATAATGGAACAAGTACAAAAACATTAAGCTGACGTGGGTGATTGAGCGACCTCTATCTAGAGATTGAATGGCATCGCGCTTAATATTTCCACTTCACCAACTTTAATCAGAAGTTGTCTCAATAATAGATACCGGGTAGGGTAAACCTGACACCTAAGTGTTTGTGTCGATCGCCGAGGTCTGCATTGAACTAGTAAAACTGTCCTTCACTCATTTGTCCGGCTATCTGCTAGGTATACTTTGTATATCGTGATTTTAAATGGTATCTTGTATACAGTCGCGAATGGACAAGCTGAAGTAGCCTCATCCCCGTGCAATCTGTACAAACTGAAGGGCATGTTCAACTTTTTATTCCCCTTCGAAGATCACATCTGTAGATAAACTGTGGATAAAAGCTGCTTTCCAACATTTTATTCTACTAGCTTGGCTACATCATACTGGTGCCTGCGGTCCTAAAAGCGAACTTGCTTCAGAAAAAGATCTTAACGTGCAGTGGTTACAAAGCGCGCTTGAACTCGACAGTACCAACGGAAAAACTTGGTATTTACTCGGACGTTGTCAAGCTGCCTTGAATCGTGTACAGGAAGCCTTTGCCGCCTATCGGAGTTCTATTGACAAAACGGAGGCCAGTGCTGATACATGGTCAGTGTGTAACGTTTTTAACAGAGGCCTTTATTCATTTTTCTCTTGTGTCCGTCTTTCCTGATTTAATGAAACCCCTAACAGCGTCAGATGCTGAGGCGAATCTGGAAGGTGAAATTGCTTCATTGCTGATCAATCTGGTATTTGTATATCCGAATGCACACGTTTTGTCTGCTGTAATGGTGTGTTAAATATCTAATCACAATCAACGGCAGCTATGCATCTGGTTGATGTTCATACGTGAATACCGTGAGCCCATGAAAAACAACTCTAATTTAGATGGAATCATATGCAATTCATGTATACTGTACACCTAAATCGAACTTGTCGGTATCACGGTTCTAAAACTTTGTCTTTGATAGCCTGAATTGTGTGGCATATTGTTTCGTGGCGTTTGTAAACCCTGATTATTCTGTCCCGGGCTTCCATTCTTTCCATGGGTTGATGGTGGGATTCTGTTGTTAGTTTATTTTTTTGTTTTCTCCATGGTTTTTCTCATTTCTTAAATATTATGCGGGTTTTATTAATGAATGATCAAGTGTTTCATTTGTCATGCGTTAAACGCCACTGCCATTTGACTGTGGCACTCAACGTCCTTAGTAGTTTTTTCGACTGGCCCACTCTGAAAATAAGCGCCTACTGTGAGCTTTCTCTTTGTTAAAGCCTGTCATTGGTGATCAAACCGGAAGTAGCTCACCGGGTGGTTTACGGGACGAGTGAGTTGACTACTGCACCAGTGTAATAGACTTAGTGAAGTCGTCACAGTTGAATGTTCACTCGCAAATACTTGTGATTAATACCCGTGTCGGCCCTATAGGACAGGTCCAGTGTGCTGTCATTTTCACTCCTTAATCCAACAATCAGGGTTTGCCAGTCAAATTGAACTGATCGATCCTGTGTAGCTTGAGCGGTACTCATACCTACTGAGTACTGTACACAAGCGATTGCAGCTGGATGCATTGGTGTAATGATTTAGTTATCTCTAACTTGTGACCGGTAGAGTAATGATCAACACGCTTTCTATACAAGTATCGTGATTGGAGTTCCATTCCTGATCCGAACAGTGATGTACACCATTATAAGACGCTAAAATTGCAGAACCAAAGTTTCGTGTCCTCCAATAAAATGAGTCGCCTAGAACGTTCTAGCTTAAGTGCGCACTTGCTCGGTACACAGTACCTGTCACCAAGCCCACGTTGTTCGTTCCTTCGATTACAGTGTTTCTTTTTCTTCATACATTTAGGTGCTCCATCGGCGTCCTCTATCAGGAACAGAGTCAGCCGATGGATGCATTACAGGCGTATTTTTGCGCTGTGCAGTTGGACAAATGTCATGTAGCCGCCTGGGCCAACCTGGGTACGTTGTATGAAAGTATGCAGCAATACAAAGAGGCGCTCAAATGTTACAAGAATGCGGTAAATGCGGATAAGAACAATGAAGTGAGTTTGAGACACTGCTCTCTTTTGTGTCATTTTAGTGAAGCCGTTAGAGCGTAATGCACGCTCATCACTCATATGCATCTTAAATTGGATAAAGTGTAGAGTGTGAGTGGTATTCGGTTGAACATACGACAAAAAACTTGACTGTTCGTTGTTTTTCCGTGCTTAAGACAGTCAGCGGCTTCTCAGTGCTCTCAACTTGGGGTTTTAAACCTTCATCATCGCAGTAAGCCGTGAACAGATCGTGCACTAGTGTATGGTTCAGGCTTCGGCGTATACTTGTGTTGTGCTACTTATCTTGCGTACATGTTAATCGGCATATCACATTTAGTGGGAAGTTTGTTGCAGACATCTCTCTTGGGCACTTGCACAGTTGTAGTTTTAAAGAAGTCAGCTTGCTCTATTTTTTGGCCTTCAGGTAGGTTGTTAAAACGAACATTTCCATTTTGTCTAGCCGTTGTCCATCATTGGTGTATATCACTGATAAATCGTGTGAAACAGTATACGTTTGTCAGAATCGGTGTTTTCGTTTTCTCGCTGGTCACACGTTTGCTACTGCTGCGTCTGTAAAATGATTTTCTATCACAATCTGAGTCTTCTGGCCACCCCGCTCAGGTGGAAATGTCAAAGTTGACCAGTCACTGGTTTCTCCACTGCGACTTGTCATCCCCTATACGACCCCAACCTTTTCAATCGGAATAAAACTTCGTATACGATAACGTGTTTTCACATAATTCCTAATCGGGCGTATTCAATTTCAGATTAATGGTCCTCATGTTCAGGAGGGCTCAGTGAGCATAATCCACTGGCACAATGGAAGTGTGAACTTGTGTTTCATTTGCAACCTCTTTGTTGGATCTGTTGTAGTTCGTCTGGCACATCAGGAGCGGTTTACCACTGTTGTTTTCTTTTTTTTACAGAATAACAAATAGCAGTGCGTTTTTGATGTCAGTTCTGCAAAAGTACTGAACGATCAGAATCCAATACACTCAGCCATTCCTATAGTAGTATGCGACAAAGCGCCGTTTTGTCTCCTCTATAATTTTCATTCTACATATATCTTCATTTCAAACTGAATGTCACTCACAGTTGATTGCAGCTTTCACATTCATATAAACTTTACAGCCAACTTCTTTCAAAAAGAAGCACCAGACCTGAGTTTCCCTCTTGTTAGACATCATCAGTAGTGCATATCCTTGCCACAACCGGGGCCGGAACTCCGACCATGCTTTCATGAGGTGACCGTGTTGACCATTGCACCATTGACCTCACATTAGACATGACTGAATTATCATATGTGAACGCCCAACCACTTTCGCTTGTGAGTAATTATCATGTAGCCCGGTCGTCTCAATGGGAGATATAATTACTACCTGTTGACTCCAGTCGATAACCCCGCGATTAGGAATTCCGATACGGGTCAAAATATCCGATTTCATTGAGCTTGATGTTTAGCCTGGATCTGTCCCTTCTACGCCAACCGTTTTATTCATCTTTCATAAGAGTTCAGTACTTCTGTTATTCTCTCGCGCTTCCCTTTTACGAGGCCGAAATCGATCTGCCCTTTGCGGATGACCTCGAATAAACGGATACCCACCACTGACCCAGAGGGATTTCAAGGTGGTTTTTCCAATCAGTCGGCTCCCTACAATAAAAGGAAGCATAAAAACCAAAGAAATAGATCCACATTCGTCCCCTCACCCCCAGTTGCCGCGAATCCATCATGCTCACCCACAGCTGATGAGTTTGACTTCTTGGCCTGTGCCTTACTGATACTATCCAAGGAGGCCGAAACAGCTGACGGTCACTGCTACCCACGGCTTTGATTGGTAGTTTATCTTCTCGTTTACATGACTTCATTCTGTTCATTTACCCATTTCTTGCACTTATCCTTCGTTTGTCGCTAAATCACCCTCTCAGTTTCCACATCACCTACCACTTTTTTATTCATATTCCAGTATTGACCTTTTCCAGTGGATTATTCTTTAAATTAGTCTGTTCCTGTGTGATACATTATTAGTTTTGATTGCTCTCATTCTCCTTGAACAATTTTTTGAAATATTTCTGCAGATCAAGCCGGAACTTAGGTCACGTTTGCTCATTCTGCAACAAATCTTACCGCGACTTCCTGAAAAGCTTCTGAGTGGTGGTACCCACTCCGGTAACACCCCAGGAGTACCATCCGTGGCGAACGCAGCTGCAGCTATCAGTGGCGGTGGAGCTGGTCCAGGATGTACTACAATAACGAAACTTCCAACTGTAGACGAAGCATGGAGTTTGCCTATTCCAGCCGAATTGACTCAGCGTCAAATGCAGCTGATGCTCCAAGAGGCTGCAGCCAGTGGAGAGGAGAGTGGAACAGGTGGTCTGTACGATGACAAAAATCTGGCCAGTCTGTTGCTGGCGGCGCCTGTGGCGTCAGTCTTGAGTAAAAAACGCAGCGAAAGACATCATTCTTCTACATCAAGTAAGGGGTTGTTACAACACGCTTCAATAACTGTAATTTGACACAAGGCGGTTGTGTGCCCATTCAATCCATTCATTATGTCACAGTGTGTCAGACTTGATAGCTTTAAACAAAGAGAACTAATTTGAACGAAACAATAACAAAATTAACTATTTTGAACAATCCACCAGTAGTATAAGGTTGTGCGGTTACGTGAAGTGAAATCCATTGTTCCATGCGAACGAAGGTTGGTAGACACAGATTGTGTGTCCAGGTGGCACATTTATCTATTATGAACATTGGTTACTTACAACTCGTCAATGATTTAAACCATGCCTCTCACAGTGTTTGTAACAAACGCTCATTCGACACACCATTTGGCTAGTTTATTATAAGAAAAATCGGATTCCGATAACACCTGTTTATCGTCAGACACAGTGTAAATCGTAAAATGAGGATAGTCGTTTGGCTAGTGAGACTTATTCACATGAATATTATAGTTTGACGGAATCCTATAGAAAGTAAAAACAACAACCAAAGCCGAACAGTGAAATCCACAAAGATTCTGCCTTTTTATCACTTGTGACTCGGTTATATTTTACAAGATATCGGTGCTTTGGCGTTGGCTATGTGAGTTTATACGGGAATTTCGGTTAATGAAGTCTCATCCAATCCCACTCTTAGTTTTGTTCTGGTTCGTGAATCATGACAATCCACAATCAGCCGTTGTTCTGTTGTTATCCTGGTTGATGAAACTAATATCCTGTGCTAATGTCTTTTGTAGTCACTGTCGTTTTTTGTCGCACAAGTAACGTAGCTTCTCTGGGTGGCAAGAGTTTTGATTGTCATTACGTAACAACACAATGAAGACGTTGACCGGAGGCTCGACCTGCACGTGGGGGTGCTGGTCTCTCCATCTTGAAGACTAAATTGGTTCAAACCCGTCAGTGTGTTAGTCACACGAATAAAAGCATCCATGTCAGGCAGTCAGTAAGTAGAGATCTGATGATTTATGGGGTCTTCTGGACATCCATGTTATGAGGTGGAATAAGGACAGTCCACCGCTGCTCATTCGTTGCTTTGCGGTACGGGCTATTAGGTGAAATGCTTTGGGCTTTTTGTCTTGTACTATAAGCTTCCTGGAAGTATTCATCTTCTTTAATTTCAACCCCGGCATTTTACAGTGCTACCGCTGGAACATACTGATCGCCTCACAACCTAATGTGAGTCGCTCTGTCTGCTGCGTACAGCAAGGTGTTTAGACGAAACTATATTTCTTCCCACTTGTCCTCCACTGCTGTAAAGCATACTTCTACTCCAGTTCAGCCGCTATTTTGTGATCGATACGTAATTCCAAAACTGTCATTCCGGCCTTGGATATGAACGCATGGGTCGGCCGACTTGGTGCAACAAACATTAGAGCATAGACGCTCATTTTCCCAACACTGCATTTTGCAACTTCAAAGTGTAGCGTATTGTTCAAAGATTGTGTTGGTATTGACACTGCCTTTGTTATCGTAAACAAGCTGCTGGGGATTGTCGATCACTTCATCCATCCTGGGTAGTGTCATCTCGATAACTTGTGCTGTCGCTGACGAGATATCCACGAGTATAGCGAAATCACGCTCTGTTGATTACGCCACATATTTGTAGTTTGGGTATAACTGGTTTCTGTTCATTTTCCTTCATTTCTTGGCTACCACTTATTCGATCGCTCACGTAAGCCTCGGTTGTTTCATCCCTTGAATAAGCTTGGACATATTGATAGCATCCAGTCCACTTATGATCTAATAGTCATAGTAACGAACCTATTATGATATAGTAACTGGAAAAGTAAATATGATCATTTCAGAACTTTCCATCAGGAGTGATATTTTCGTTTATTCTAACAGATGTTCACGACTTCGCTATTGTTTTTTTTATTTGCCTTTTGTTTGCACTTCTAAAGCCAGTTTCGACGTTTAACAAAGTTAATAATGGTTGGGGATATTTTCCACATTTTTATCACCAGATGACTCACGCAAGTCCGGATCCGAGGCTTCTGGTGAAGGCAACTCCAAACGACCTCGTCGCGATAGTTCCCCGAATGTGATGCCACTAAACACTCAGCAAGCACAAATGCTTCACACACTTCAGGTTTGTTATCTATGGCTTCTGTCAGATTCGTCATGTCGTGTGGTCCTTCACATCTGTATCCGAAGCGTAATCAGGCACATTTAATAAAACTTGTTTTAATGTCTAAGTAGAGTTCTGATGTTAATGGATGCTGTTCTGTGCTATCAGACTGCTACACATCGATGGTTTCCTTATTTTGTAGTCGGAATTTATTCCGGATGCTGAGTTTTCTAAGGACCACGTCATTTTAAGTGCAGCTTTGTCCGATAGGCCAATCGAACCAATGCGGCAAACGGTATTCACGTTCCACTTGAACAGCGCACTGATAAATAGGTGGGGGCCGCCCCGTTGATTTCCTTGACTGGTGCATCAACTAATGAGGGTGATTCATATATGTTTCTGCAACCCGGTTAGCCGTGCTTCTGTGATCTTTCTCATGAGCTTGTGAACCACCATTCTCTGGTGGCTCACTATCCTGACACTTACTTCTGGACCGCGATTCGGTTACCCGGTGTGAGTTCGACTGGTGTGAATCCACAAGGCCGAAGTATCTATCCACCATTTTTCCGGTGATCACTAGTACTATCTCTATGCGAGATTTTTTAAGTTATGGGGCATAATTCTAGGATTATGCAGCTAATTCATTTGTTGGTCACGGACTGATTTCCATCTATTTTTCCGAAACAATGCCAACTGGCGCCTTATTAACGTTGGTGAGGTGTAACTATTATGTTTGGTTTCACAGACCTTTGTCGGTTTTAGCTGTAGTTATTAGTCATCGTGCGAATCGTACTTAGACCCTCTGTGTTGTTCTATGTAAAGACAATTAACCAGTTCCCCACAGTCGGGCAAATTCCAATCATGGTGTTGTGCTGATTTGCAAAAACTCGTCAGCACAGACCTCCGGTTGTCGGTTAAGTGTTGAATGTGTAGTGCATGTGAGCAGTCTATTCTGTCCTACTGCCGGGGCATGTGAAAAAATGTCGTTAGCTTTATTTCCGGCCAATATAGGCGATTGTAGAGGACACGGCAGATCGTCTGGACGTATTTCATACCGTACCAGGTGCGCGATTCTCATAATGAGTAATCCAATGATGCTGTGATAATTGCGCGTACTGTTGTCGTTTCAGTGACGAGTGTGAAAACAGTTATACTTGGTTGGAAACAGATCTATCTGGCGAGTGAGTAATACACTTAGCTAAGCCCACTGCAAGCAGGAAGTGACCACAACACCAGCTGCCAACGGCTGATCGTTATCAAACATTTCCAGAACAACAATCGTAAAGTTAATATTTGGAAACCTTGTTAATCAACCGTCAACAGCGTGCGTTTTGCTCACCATACGTTTAATTATTATTTCTTTACCTATGAGTATTAACACCACCACAATTTCGTATGCAGTAGTCAGTTCCTAACATGCATGTTTTCTATTAGTTCAGATTATTTCCCATTGTTTCCACTGAGGAGCTTACTT
>JTDE01001983.1:15359-51070 GCA_014338405.1 Paragonimus skrjabini miyazakii
ATATATATATATATATATATATTAGAGACCCAGTGGTGAAAAATCAAGGCTTCGGCGGGATTCTAACCAACGGTGGAAGCCACATGTCCGAACGTGGAAGTCGTTTTACGTCCGATGAACAAACTGACAGTTTGTCCCTCCAGTTCCCTTACGAACTCCGTCGGTAAATCAGAAACGTGAATAACCGTAACTGTGATGTGTTAATCAACTGTACGTTATGTCATACTGTTTTGTGACTCAAAACGTGGAACCTAGTGAATGAAGTAAGTGAAGGAAACAGTGAATGTGCGTACAACGGTTGTTTGAAGCATACCCATTTACAACTGTCTCTACTGTGTACAGACTCAGTACTTTTCCAAGCAGGGTTTGGACACCGGTTAGGTAACTTGATGAGATCGGCTTGTGTGCCTGGTTCCTATGTCAAGCTTCAATGTCCGACAGCAAACAGTGCATCGTCGATCATTGTGGGCTGTGCAACTTTGCACTTGGTTCTAGGTTTAAGCTCGAAGTGTTTCACTGGAAGTTATGCTGGGTTCGGGTTCCTCCAAAACACCCGTTCAAGTTAGGAAAGCGCGGTCATATCTAGCCTACATGGTATTAGTAGGTCATGTCAATGAATGCTTTATGCAATGAAGGTTGGGAACTTGACTTTTTATGGTCCACACACCAACGAGTTGGCTGTACATGAGTGTGTCTAACAAACGGTTACGTATGTCGACCACCTTTGGTTCAATGTTGGGATGGGCTTATTCATGTATGTTGTATCACTTTTTTAATTATGAAAGTTAAGATGGTAGCCCGTGGAAACAGTAGATGGGAATATTTGTAGAAATGTGATTCGAGTGAAACCCACTTGTAAAAGTTTGGGCCTGTGATGGATTCGAACTAGGTACAGGAACCACCTTCCTGGATCATTTGATGAATTCTATATACTTTGGAACCATGGAGGGTTGATCGGTCTCCGAATGAATTGTGGGACATGACGGTCTCAAGACCTGATTGAACAAGCCTTGATTATGCAATCCAACTGTAGTCGCCTCAGTTCTGGCCGGAATTCAACATTTCACATATCTTGACCGACGGACGTTAATTTGGGTAAGTCGGACGAGATGTAGTTGTTCGGGTAAACTGCATGCTTGAAGTCAACAAGACGTGCTACACTTGCACTGATGTCTGTCTTATTGAATCCACTGTTAATCCGGACTGAATGATTTGTACGGGTACCTTCTGATTGAGCTGTTATTCTTTGTCTCACGCAAGTAGCTGCATAAAACATTGACTAATTATTACACAGAAACAAGCGCTTTCACGATCTTATTAGTTCATCATATGTCCATTTTAATGCAGGAATGAACTTTCTGTTTGCATTTTTTCAGATGCAAGAGACAGCCTTGAACGCCTCGCAACGTCACCTTCTCGTAAAGCTTCAGGACCAAGCACTTCGTTACCACCAGCACCGCCTTTCTCAACGATCAACACCAGGTTCCACTGAAGCACATGATACCGGTTATGCGAAAGAAGATTCTTCAATCAAAGTCCCTCCTGTTTCAACACGTGCTGACACCGTCAACACGGGATCTGATGAAAATGTCAATCCCTCAAGCATATCCGGGGCGGATCCTGTTGATCTCTTTCCGTCGGAGGATGACCTACCGGCTGTCGTAGGTAGTCCGGGTGCTGAGCACTTACCAGAAGAGGATTTAGCTTTCCTCACAGATGACCTCCTGGCCCAACTGAATCGTGCAGAAGCAGCTGCGAATTTAGACCTTGTCGAACTGGCTTTGTTTGCAAATGCCACTGCAGCCTCCGAGCAACAGCGTCCATCTTCCAGTGGTGGTCAAACCTCAGATGACCGTGCATCACGTTCTCGGTTAGGGAGTGTGAGTGCTACAGGTGAACTCCAGCGTGATGCGGTGAAATCAGAGAACCCGAGGTCAACAATAGGCCATTCTGTGCCGATGGATTGCCCTGAAACCATTACTTCACCGGTTGGTTCTGGTGAAACGCCAGGCGTCAGCCGTCGACCTAATTCTGATCCGGTTGATTTGTACACTTACTTGACAAGACCGTTACACACTCCTGAGAGTGTTACCGCGTCTCTGAACATTAATATGTCGGCTTTACAGGTGGGTAGATATTCTTTTAGACATCACTTGTGCTCCTATGGGCTCACGTGCTTAAGGTTACGATCGTTCGGTTGTAACTAGCGACGATGCAGTCAGTCTGCTGTTTGGAAGATGACTACCACACTTTTTCCATTCGAGAAATAGTTCGGGGATTTGTAGCACACGTGGCAGTTCCATGTTTCTCATTCTGCTGCTCCGTGTTTACTGTGATCGAACAGTATTTCTGCTTCACTTAGTGGACCGATTTGTGCCGCAGTTTTCTGGTCGATAAGGATACTATATGTCCTGTCGTGAGCGCTTCTAACTTGTGACGCATTTTGTGGTTTCCTTAGCAGCCCGCCTGCTTGGAAGCTAGGCTTATCAACTGCACTCAGGGCTTTTAAAAAAGCGATCATGTTTTTCCGGTCTTTACGGTCAAAGTTTCCGCTTGAGAATTCAAAAGTAGCCTGTTTTGACTTGAACAACTAGAGACTACATCTGCCTTCATGTGACTTTGAAGGCCGCAGTCATTTTGTTTACTTCATTATATCATATTTCACCCACTGCATCCCAGGTTGAAACCATTGTTCACGTTGGCTCACGCCGTCGTTTTTTACTGACAAGCTTCACCGACAGCAGCACATCATCGGTTGATCTCAATACCCAACCACCATACGACCATAACTGAAGAAAACATTGAGGAAGTACCGGCTGAAACATAAAGCCTGGTCCTTCCTTATCCCTCGTTGTGTTCCTGTAACCTGATCCAATCGATTTAACAACGATACCTGAAGTAATATGTAACTGGTTATTTACCCCGTGCTGTATATAGGGGAAGATATTCCCAGTCTCTGCCGTTGCTCTAGTCACACATTCCGTCAATGGTAGAACAGCACCATATAGCTCTCCATGCGATGTAACTGCAGTCTGTCAGCTGGACTTGAATCCCGATTTTTTTCTCAGAGTCAGTATATATGATGCACACCGCGTTAGGCCATAACGGGCAAGTGATATTGTCGTTTTTCTTTACTGGTTGCCATTTTGATTACAAAGATTTGCTTTTCTGTAAACATATATTCTTGTTACATTCCACTGCACCTCTGTACGGCAGTCCGTGTAGAACCGATAACATTGTAATCACCTGAGACAAACCTCTTGCGGTCGGCGGCTGTAGACACATCCTATATATTCCCCACTAAAAGTAGTGGGCCACCGGTGTGCGTTTGGAATGAATAGATAAAGACGCTGTTTGGTCGATGACAAATGATGATACTGAAGGTTTTAAGCTTAAAGGCAGTGGATCCCTCATCTAGATTCCAATAAAATCGATTCATCATTAATTTTACGACCTGCCCGTACAAATCAGCACAGTAAGCTAGCCCCTGTTGAACGTTTTACTTCCTGACGAATATAATCGATTGTTTTTACACCATGTTCGAGGACCTCGAAACCTGATCTTATCTCTTTTGTAGTACTATTTTTGTGACCGCAAAAGACGCTTGGCCTGAGAATTCGTTTATTGCGCAAACTCCCGTACAGGTCGTCAAGACTTAAACCACAAACGCGCACACTGATTTGCACGGCAGACATGCGTTCACATACATCGGGTAACAGTACGTTGTCATTTGCCTTGGTGGAAGTTCTCACACCGCACGTATACCCTATTCCGATAGTCTCTTCTTGTCCGTCGTCTCTGGTTCCTGAATGTCGTCTGTGGGTTACATACTACTTGTGAGTAGTATACTACTCACATCGAAACTTCCTGCCATACAACACTATAATACTTACTCAGTGAGTTACTTGCGCAGTATTTGTTAAGGTTGGGTTCCGAAAGCATGAAAGGTTTGCACCCTGTTACTTATTTCCAAAAATGTTGATCACAGCCATCATACTAATTGCAGACCAATCGTATTCACATCGATTGCCTTCAAACTTACTCAGATACTAATCAATCAGCAGCGATGCGAATACCTAATCTGTTTTGTACCACCGCCAAACAACCTGAACGGATTTTTGAAGAGATTTTCTCACTGATCGGAAATAGTGAAAAAAGTAAACCAGTTGGTGTCACCTACCTAGATTTCTCTGGTACTTTCGATAGATTTGATTAATTAATACTTTGCGAAAAGCTCTGTACATGTAAAATTAAAGAACACGTATTTTCATGACTTACTGACTGTTACAAGGATCACCGCCTCAAGGTGTGAGTCAACAGTCTATTTCCGGACTAGCACCAAGCAACTAATGGTGTTCCCTAGTGTAATATCCTAAAACCACTCTTGTTCATCTCATTTTTGTCTGAACTTCCGTAACCTACTATGTGTCATCTGTGGCGTCGAAAAACGTCTGGTTGGTGCTGAAAGATAAGGTATATAGTGTTTACATACCTTATGTCTGTGATTATGGAACGGCCTGTTTGCGACAAAGACGTCAACAGACTTGTTGCGTTTATCTATTGTTGTCTCAGTCAGTTAGTCCTCACAAAGTGTGACGGTCGCGTGAGCAATGCGGCCATTCGCAAACAGCTTGCAACGCTCGGGATGCACGATCAACTGGTCAACTAATCATGTTGCACAGTCTGTAATGGTGGGGTCACATGCTTCGCGTACCAGCTGTGCGTTTACCGTAGCATACATTGTATACTGAGTTTAGCAACTATAGGGTGGAACCGGTTGGTCACGAAACATAAGGACCATGTAAAGTAGGTAGATGTCACAATCCCGTAATCACTCAAATCATTGGCTGGAAATGCTGCCCGAAGTGTAAATGTGCCTCAGTCAGTGATACACTTACATTCATACTATTTTTGGTGCTTCTGCTCAGACCTCGTAATAAAGTTTTATTCTGGGATATTCCACGTCACGGTTGAGATTAGAGACGGTCTGAACCACAAAATCTGTGAATGAATGAATAGATGAACGATAGTGACAAGAGTCCGATGTATAGTGGACAGTGACGCAGAGGACGAAAAGCTACGGAGAGATGTTAACGTTTTACCTAGCCGGGCCATCTAAGGCCAGCTCCTGTTTAGTACATCTAAGAGTAAGTTAATACACCTTAGCCACTCGTTCCTTACAAGATGTTGTCTTGGGCGTTACTACGCATTAACAGGTCCTCAGAGCAAAAATATTAAATGTTCTTTCTCCCGGTCGCTAGTTTTGTGCTCTAGTGTTCGCGAAGGTTCAGTCCAAAATCTCTTCAGTGACGTTCATTCCACGGGTACGTCCATATCGCACAACACTCAAGCTTCCTGCCTGTGTCTAATGCGAGGTATTTCTATTGTGAAGGTACAGCCGCGGAGGGTCGACCAACATCATGCGGCTCGTTGTCGTATCTAAACTATCTGTTTAACCGCGGTCAGTTTTTTCGTCGACGTACCACAGGTTACTTCATCTTCACGTAGTTAGCGGCATCCGTTTCCAGATTAGCCTGTCACAGTGACTCGAGCCAAAGGACGCCTGCGACTATACTTCACCACAGGTGACTTGCGTTGCACCTCCTGTGGTTTCACTCATACACCCCTCATCCATTGTAAATTCGAAGGGATAATACTGGGATGCGTATGGGCGGAATCCTCTATCGTCCAGTGAGTAAATACGAATTACCTGTTGATTGGCTGGGGAGAAAACGAAACCCTTTTCTATCGGACAAAAATAAACTTCAGAGACTTCCATGATACGATGTAAGCTCTGAAGAAAGCCACTAAAAATGTAATACAACATGTGTTTCAGTAAGGCAATACATATTAACACACTTTAGGCAGGATTATAAAGACAAACAACGATGTAAGTTGGGATTAAGAACCAAACGAAATCTTCACCGTATGGTGCACAAATGAAGTCGAAGAAAATGAAAGAAAGTAGACCATCGTGACCCAAGTTTCCAAAAAAAGGAACGAGTGGTTTACCAGATTACAGCGGTTGGGGGTTGACAGGATTTAAAACAAAGTTATATGAGTACATTTTTGAGTTGATCTATTTGCATCCAATACACTGGCTGTCTCATTGTTGGCAGTGTGCTGTGAGTACGTTGTTGACTTGGTAGTCTGAAGCCGTCAGCACATTCGTCACGGTGCCATATTGTCAGGTCGCTACGACGTATGTTGCTTGTTGTTCCTGTGCGTACCACGCGCTTGGGTTGTTCTGTCTTACAAGTGTCGTTCAGTTAACTTTCCCATCGCTCTCCTACAGGCTGTTCAGTTCAAGTCTACGTTTTTCCATGGTTTGAGATCAATATTACAACAGGAAGACTTACTTAAGTAACATCCTGGTATCACAGTTTCTTGCCTCCAGTAGTTAGTCTACCAGCTTTGAGTTGCCCGTACAGCAACCGATTCGGATTGCGTTGATCACTCATCCATCAAACGTGTCGCGGCTTACGAAGTTGGTTGTTCCTTAACATGGGTTCACTCCCTTCGCTGTCCGCTCGGTGGAGCACTTCAGTGTCCGAAACCATGTGCGACTGACAAATGCTCACAGTATGTTTTAGACACTGCAGACGAAGGTGGTTCAGATGTCGCGCATTCCAGTGACACGATGTCCATGTTTCACTGCCTTGCACTCACGTGAACAACACCATTGCTTCATAGCGAGTAAATTGACCATTTTTGTTAACGCTGCGTTTCTTCCGGACGCGTCTTTCAAGAGGTGCGAAAGCAGTTCTAGCCTTGATCACAAGAGTTTCAGTAGTCTGCCAAACCATCCGCAGTGCATTCCTTGGTGCAGATTCTAGCTTTTGGCACCATCTCCGACCAGAGACGACGCAATGAATATAACACCTTACCTGTGTTATTAAAGCAAACTTGACTGCCGCGGTCGCGGAAGCCATAGTCGTTAGGTGCAGTTCTTCTTCACTGTGAACAGACAACGAACCGTTGCAAACAGTGACATCCGAACGGTGGAGTTACGCAGCATACTTTGAAAACCGAAAGGTCGAATATTCAGCACGTGACAACCCGTGCGGTAGTCTGTCTAAACGCCATATTCCGCATTTGGAGAAGCAGCTGATTAACACTGTGATCAAATATAAGCGGCGCGTCTGAGACAATTTCTAGCTCATGAGAAATCGATCAACACGACTACATCCCCGCCTTCGTATCCGTATCTACCATTCTAATCAAATTGACGAACAAATTTGCTCCAAAAGCTCCAATGATAATCCGTTTTCACCCACAACCTCTAAAATTCTATCAAGTTTGGAGCGAGGACAAGTGTCTCTTCGGTGGCTTGCTTTTAGAGGTTATTCACTCATCCAGTGAATGGTAGCAAGCCGAATCATTGAGTTATCAACATGTCTGATTCTTATAGTGCCTTTCGGTTGTGTGCACTAGTCGTCAAAAACCCCATCCACTA
Organism: Paragonimus skrjabini miyazakii; assembly: GCA_014338405.1. Classification (NCBI taxonomy): domain Eukaryota; kingdom Metazoa; phylum Platyhelminthes; class Trematoda; order Plagiorchiida; family Troglotrematidae; genus Paragonimus; species Paragonimus skrjabini miyazakii. Next base: position 22,816 of record JTDE01001983.1, read on the forward strand.
ATGCCTTAGTAGATTGTACGGACGAAAAATCGCCTCAGTTGGGCCACAGAACTCGTCGTGTTGCTGGCAGTCAACATGAGTCTGCATCAGCTCACCTTGCATCTTCCACCAATTCAACGAAGTCGTTCAACGAGTTGACCTCGAGCGCTTACTGTTTGGATTCACACTTAAAATGAAGGTTTCATTCTTCTGTCGTATCAGACTGGAAATGACCGCATCGTTGTCTCCGAACCAGTCCCAGCGTTTCCAACGATGGCCATCGGTTGTTTCAATGGCTTTTGCCGCGATCAGCTCCTGGAGATGCTTGCCCATGTCGTTAGGGGTAGTGGGTGTTGGGGCACCTTTGGGAAGAACGGTGACCGTGCGTCAGAACCTAGTCCCCGTCTTTGAGTTCTCCAGTCGCTTAACTCTCAGCCTTCACCTTGGGTCAACTAATCTAAAATAAAAGAGCTTTCAAACGTAAGTAAACAGTTGGACATGACCAGCCTATGAGCCATGTTACATGCAACATGTAACATCCTTCACAATCCCAGTCATTCACTGCTGAACACAAATCGCCACCTCAAGACCAATTCGCTGAAATTATGAGATCAAGTAACGTGCCTACCACACTCGGTCAGTACATGAGTATTTCGAATTGGGAACATCTTACTTGAACCGATCAATGAGTTCAACCATAAGCTTGACACACATTCGGAACAACTTGACCATCGAGAACATTCAAATAGATTAAAGCTGTCTTAATCTTTTCTCTACCGTAGCTGGCTAATTGTCTTTTTTTGATGCTAATATGTGCTTGCTACGTACTTGATGGGTGCTTCTGTGTGTCTGAACACATTTTAAGTACTTTTTTCACTTTTGCGCCCGAGCAGTTGTTGATTTCTCTGAGCTGTGTGGTCTACACTCTTCATCGACTTTCTTCTTACTAGTATGATACACAACCCTTTTTGGTTTTCTTATTGTGTACTATGCACCTTCGGTTGTTAACAGTATATTGCTTACATTCGGGAACTGAAGGTCAAGTCCAGTGTGTATGCAATATGGGGGACATGTCACAAAGGCAAATGAAAATGCACTGCTGCCCAACGGGTGCAGATACACATCAGCTATGCAAATGACTGTACGCGTTCGTTGTTCTATGTTCCGTATAACTTGTAAGGATTTTCGTGCAATACGCAATTTCGCAAGCCAAGCGTCCTTTGCTGTTACAACACTCTAACGTGTAACTTTCCAGTGAATCCAAAAACATTCCTCTCACTTATTTCTGCTTTCGACGGCAACTTTCAGTGTCTTTAATCATCAGTACTCGGGGTCTTTTGGACCACACTCGGGAAACCGGGTGGAGCTAACAAAGATCAATTTTGGTGACATTTCCTCCCAGTTTTCTACGTGGAATCGTTGGATGTCTGTCCAGCCACGCCTAGCCTGGATAGCCAAGACACGATGTGGCAAGCGCCGATTAGACGTTTAATATTTGTCCTAGCCACCCAAACACACGTCGCTATACCTCATTATTAATCATACGGCACTGCCACCACGCGCAGACGCGCTGACTACGACTAGCAAAGGCCGATCGTCTACATACCCGGAACCACCAGGTTTTTCAGTCTTAGAACAGTAAAGCTCACGCCAGCCATGACACGATTACTAAGGCAACAAGCTTCCAACTAAATACAGGCTGCTACTGGCTAGGTTGTGTTAGTACAGGCCCTTGACAACCTTAAGGAACACTGGACATTAGACTGCGCGAAACTCCTTCTATATCTTAACCTGCCTTAACCCACAGGCAGTCTAAGGCTTCTTCGACTATCTATGCATTGTCATGAAGCTTTACTATATTGTTGGCGTAAGCTACGTCTGCGCTTCTGTTACCAAGGCGAAGTTCCACATCACCAGCGATAAGCTGATTCAAGACCTTGTGCGTTACATCGTCGATTGCAAATTAGAACTGAAAAGGAGAAATTGGTTGTCCTTGCTGCGCACCACCGGAGGCAGGAAAGGGTGACAATAGTCTGTTCTACACCCTAGTTCTTCTTTAGGTATCCCTGTATAAAACCCTTTGGATTGTCACATAGTCATCATGTACTCCATTTCGCAACAAGCAATTTCAGACAACCCTGTCGACGGACTATCGATTCTTCTCAGGACGAGGGGGCTGTTTTAATGTTCTGAACTTTAGAAAACAGAATGTGTAATATTCCGACGAGCGCGTCCCTGTCTTACGTGGAATACATCATAGAAAAATTGTCCTAATCGGCTGTTGAGAATGTAAGTTTCCTTTCGGATCACTTCTGTTGGAGTTCCTGTAAGCATAATACAGATTGTGACTGACAACGAACGGCCTCCCTGACTCCGAATGCGACAACTACCTCCGTGGATTGAAACAAAAAATTATGAAGAACCTGTGTAAGGATGGTGAGGCTCACTTCTTCGTCTAAGCTGAACAAATGAAGAAAGCGTTTTCATCGGAGAATGGTCGGACGCTGGTCACCTTGATTTGTGATTGCACTGGCCGTCGGTCGGGTGTCAGCGAGACTGTGAAAAAGATCCCTCACGAATCTGCAACCTGTCGGGGCGACTTGGCAAGTAGACTGAGTCCTTTATGGATCATTTTCGTTGCTCCGAGCCAATTCATTCAGCTGTGGATGATGGAAATTGTGCGGTTAGCTATGGCATACCTGGCGATCCCCCACCTGAAAACGGAATGGTTTTGATAATTAGACCATTGAAACGTAATAAAGCCCCGGACCTGAGCCTTCTTTTCCCAACTCTTTCGGAAGATGGTGATGAGGAGAGTTTATCCCAATTGGTCGCACTCTTCCGTTCCATATGGAAGACTGAATAGGTACCTCATCACTGGTGCCTGTCAACAGTCGTTCCCGTTTTCAACAAAAAATGTCAGGACACCGTGTGACAACCGCAGAGGTATTAGGCTCGTCCCCATCACATCCAAGTTGCTCAAGATTATCATAGAGTAGCATCTTTTGGACAAGGTGAGTGAAGAACAGGCAGGTTTGCTACCTGATCGCGGGTGTATGGATCATATTTTTACCTTACAGCAGACACTGGGGCAAGGACGCTTAATTTTTCAGCCAACGATCGTGGTATGTTTGAACCTAAAGGTTGCTTTCGATCCGGCTGTCCGACACGCTCTCTGCGGCAGTATTCGTCGCAGAGGAGTCTCGACGGAGTGTGTCAATTTGTTGAAGTCCTGGTATGCTCGGTGAGTGCAAAATGCGCATTTGTTGACAACTATCTGGATCGTTCTCCATATCAAATGACGTTAGATGGAGGTATCCGCTCCTTCCTTTTTTTCAACTTTGTGATCTACCATATTCTGTAAGGTGCCCTCGGAGGTTTCGAAGATCTCGATGTGGAGTTTACCCCCAGGTAATAAGCTTGCTGATGTTAAGTGTGTGGGTGATATTGTTTTACTTCTTTTTTCTGTAGGGAACATGCAGACCATGCTTGACCAACTAAGTGATATGGCTGGTCTGTATGGTATGTACTTTACATCTTCAAATTGTGTAGTTACAACATTGGGGTGGTATTGATCCAGTCTTTGTTATTGTAGGTAGTCTGCTGGAAGCTGTCGATCACTTCACCTATCTGGATACTTCATTAGAGCAGAAAGAAGACATACTGCAATATGTTAACAGTTCATTTACTCTCATCAGTCGCAAACGTAAAACATGCAAGTTATATACATCATTACAGACATGAACAGACAGGGGTTAGACACGTATGCAAGCACACCAAGTATTATGTAATCACGACCATAGCAACCCGATAGGTTGCCTCAACCACTTGTGCACATATCGTCGGCTGGTAAATTCGGATGGGCATCGCTTCACAGAAAGCTAATAGCTTCGGGTTACGATTGCACAGCAGTATCTTGAATGAGTTTAATGGGTCAACTTGATGACCTGTTGTTATGAGGTGTTTAGCAATCGATGACGTTGGATTTCGAGCCGTCAGTGCAACAAGTTGATACTGTCATCTCATCAGCTTGTGATGTTGCTGACACGGTGTTCACGAGGATTTCGGAGCCACGTTGTGCGTTTGTGAACGATCGGCATGTATGTCCTCGCGAAGGCATCCGTTTATTGAATAATTACACGGTTTACACAGTGTGTGTATGTGAATGTACTGGGGTTTGATGTATGGATCAAAAACGTGGCCCACTCTTGTGGAAGTTTCATCTAGGCTCTCAGTATTCGACCACTGTTGTCACTGCCAGCTAACCTGTATGAAGTTGACTGACCGTGTGAGCAACACAACAATCAGTCTGTGGCTTTGTGATAAATGTAGATGTTCGCGTCATGTTGACCGCATAGCTTCCACTGGTGGTGCATGTGTTTTCGTGGTTAATAACATATATTCGTACGTGTCCACATTCATGCGCGATCCCTCTGATAGCGTACTCTCTGTCGTGCCGCGTAATGGGATTTCATCTGCCTGCCGCTTAGCACACTCATTTGATGACGTTTCGGTTATCCTAAAAGCCCGACAAAATAACGGCTACATAGTTATCTCCGTTCAATCTTTAATTTTTCGGTATGCGGCTACTTGAGCTACACATACACGAGCTAGTTACAGTATGACTGATTGAACATGAACACATTTTTCACTTTCAGCTGTGGTCATCAGTTTGTTCATCAGTGTTGATACGATTGAACTAGTTGGTGATTATTTTCTAACTGTTCCATGTTGAGCATCCCGATTGCCGTAAAGTGTTTTCTGTTACGCTTTCTTCCTGCTCACACTTTTAGATAATCAATAAAATTCGCGGTCTTGGCCGATCCGGCGGACCATGGTGGCCGAGCATTTTGGCAGAAGGTGCCCCAATTCCAGCTCCTCCATCAAAACCATACCCTCCACCGTCCAAAGACCGTCTGCTTCCACCCACACCGAGTGTCTACCTGGAAAGTCGTAAGGATGCGCATTCCCCGGAATTGATGCGATATTGTTTCTCGCAACCTGCGGTTGTGATTCGTGGTTTGGCGGCAGCCCTGCGCCTGGACTTAGGGCTGTTCTCGACCAAGAGTTTGGTCGAGGCGCATCCAGACCATCGCATCGAGGTTAGGGTCGTTATGCACCCAGTTTACATGGTCTCAGTCAACCATGTTTTTAATATAGTACTTCCTCATGGAGAAAAATCTTCCTGGAGAGCAGAATTTGTTCTTCAGTTAAGATGTTTCTTATTGGGAGAGGGGTGTTTCATTCTGTGAAATTCCTTTGATGTGAGTACAGCTTTTCTGGAACTGACAAGGTATTCACTTGCTCATGGTTGATACTAAGATCCGAAGAAAACTGCCCCCAGTATAACAAAATACTATAGATTCCCCCGGGGGGGGGGAAGTAGTTTGGTGTCAGCTTACTAGAGTCTGTAACCTGTTAAAACGAGTATACAGTCCCCATGCAATGATGCAAGATCATATGTTGAGGTGAACAATATTGATAAGCGCATGCCACTTAGATGAGAAAAAATATGGGAGAGACAATCTAGTCTGTGTTAACCTATCTAGTGTTTGCGGCCGTGCAACAATATAGCTGTACACGGGCTCCCATGTTGTCAGGCTACGTTGGCCTGAACAAAATTTTACTAACAATTATTGTGTCCCGGAAGCTCGGTTAACAACGCAACTTTATAACCACATTGAGGTCCAAGTTAAGAAGGACAGTACAAGGAGGTTTTTTTACCGTAGTGTTATTCACTCAGTCATTGTTTCAAAAAGCTCTAGGGAATTGGGCAAACATGGTTTGCTTACTCTTACTTTCCAGCGAAATGGACTAGCTGTTATTGCAACTGTGGTGTACGTGTCAATAATAATTGTTTCAGGCACCTATATTTCGGAAGTGGAATCCCTGCTTACTCACATTTGCTGGAGTTCACGTCTGCGTCTCAGCGATTATTTGGTGGACCGCAGTGTGATTTGTTTTAAAGGGCAAACATGTCGTTGTATAATCGTTATTCTAGATTCTTTCTTATTTAGATCGGATTTTCACTTTCCAAAACGATATATAAAAATTAGTTGAACGGATTGATGTGCTTTATTCATCGGTCTTGATATTGTTATGTAGTCAACCCAGGTTTGGTCCAACGTGACTGCAGTATTGGTTTTTTCCTGTAAGATTGGGTCCATTTCAAGTTCCCGAGAATGTTTTCTGTGTGGTTTTTAGAAGGTTGTTTATTACGTGGAGATTCATTGTGCGAAAATTGTCCGTCCTTCTTAAAAGTGTTTCTTCTATTGTGATGAAAACATTTCCTCCAGCGTGCGATTTGGCCACCGCAATTACTATATTTGGAAGATACAAAGTTTACGCCGAATTATATTAATGCCCACCTTGGAATCATAGTCATCTTTCAGTGCTTCCAAGAGAATTCATTAAGGTCGCTTGTCCATGAAACTTTCCTTTTGGCAATGTTTGTTTCATCACTAATTTCCCTTCCCAGACATTAACTCGCAGATGCAAACAGCTGTTGAACCTGAACACCCGTTCGATTATTCTCGGCCTACAAACCTAAACTTTGTTCATCGTGTCCGAGTCTCTTATGTAACATCTGAAGAGCAGTTATACGATACTCATTAGTGTTCTCTTTCATTTGTTCCTGTGAGATCTAGTGAATGTACGCTTAAGTGAATGTGTTCCCGTGCATCACTCAACCTGGATCTAGACTGGGATGACGTATCTGTTGTATTGTTTAGTTATGGCTCATCTGTTCGATAACGGTCATGTGAACATGGAAACGCTGTCCAAAATACTTCAGCAAAATAACCGATCGTAGCGACCGTTAAAGCGCCTTTTACAGTGCTATGGTTGCCGTGGCCACCAACTATCCACTTAACTAACAAAGAACTGTATGTACCATTTTCTGTCTAACAACCGCTTCAATTGGCTGCCCTTCCTTACACTTCTCGTATGTGTGTATCTAGTATGTTACTGATGACGTGATTCGATATGTATTAAATTGATCACGCTTCACGAAGGTTGTGTTTTCTAGGGAGTTAAGCTTATTTTTTTCTGAGAACTCCACTTTATTGGCTAATTTTTAAATATATTGAACAAGTGAACCGAAGTCATTTTTGACATTTGATGATTATACCCTCCGTTTGTTACTTATTCGCAAGGTCCGTACTCAGATACCTCAACCTCCGGATGTGAACCATGACTCTCAGGGTCGTACAGTCTGGTTTTGCGAGTCCCCACGAACAGTTACCACAATTGCGAAATTCGCTGCCTATCAGGCACGGTCCTTCATCGAAGCTGTTCGTGAGGAGAAATTTACTCTATCGCACCATTCACCAAATACTGGGGGCCACGTGACACAAACTCCACCCAGTGTTAGTCACGGTAATGTTGTCGAGAACGGAGGGACGCCTCTCAGCGGTGGCTCGAGTGAGTATATTTTTCCTCGCTTCTCACGTACATATTTTTCCCATGTGCATAAATCCGTATTCGGTTTGTGTTGTAACTTGGTATACGGCATACAAGCGCGCAAACAAACAACAGAATAACGGTTAGTGAAACGGTAGATAACGGAACGACGTTCACCGGTAATGAACAATTGACTACGAAGTATGCACGACTATTACGTATCTTCCCAGCCAACCCAACCACCCTATACTAAAGAATGAACACAGAGAAGAGACTGGCCTCCGTACAGAGCTACTTTATGTCACTCAGTCTGAAGACAACACGGTCACAAACCAGACCATATTTAAAGGGTTTGTGACCAATCAGAAAACAGTCAGAAGTGGACGGGACAAAGATCCACGCAATACAGTGATGCCCCAGTTAAAGGACGGGCGTGTGGGTGGGGTGTCAGAAATTGGTACGAAGGTTGAGAACGCACATGAAGGGTGAAGTGGCACATGACCGTGCCGACTATGAAGGTCACTTCAAACAGTAGTGAGTTAGGCCACTGCGAAGGCAAATAAAACGGTATTTTCGAGGAATTGGGTTCTTCCCCGACACCTCCCTTAAAAAGATGGGTAGTAGGTCGTCTTCTTCGGGTCAACCTGAATAAGAGTCGATGTTGGAGCGATGAGAGTGTAAAGAACGCTTACCAGAAGGCGTTGGTGAACAGGTTGACCAGTTCGGATCATATGTGAGATCCTAACGAATACTGGGAGCAAATTGTCACAGCTATGAAAGCATGCTGTGAACAGACATGTTCCGAAGGAGCTGTTCAATTGCGACAGAATTGGATTTCCATCACGATGATAAACCTCTTGAACAAGCGTCGCTCAATTCCACCTGGTTCAGAATGTGATGACGACTGTCGTGAACTTAAACGCAAGCAGACTAAAAGGTTTCGCAAAGACCGTGGTCGAACAGTCAAAAGAGATAGAACGAGCCTTTTTATCTGGGAATATCAGAAGCCCACTTTCCATGATCCGTGGTTGTACTGACCGTGGAGTCGGTGTAAATGAGACCGTATGCGACAAAGATGGTTCACTGGTCACTAGTCAATCGCGCCGACTTGACAAGTTGGCTGAACATTTTGAAGAGCAGTTCAGCTGGCCTCAACCAGACCGTATGGACGACGAGACTCGAATGGTCAGTCATTGCGTTCCAGATGGTCCTCCGTCAGAAGCAGAAGTGGTCCTGGAGCTTAAGTTATTAAAGTGTAACAAGGCTCCTAGTTCAGCTCTGTCCTCTTCTTCTCTTTGTAAGTATGGCGGGGAGAGGTTGATATCAGAAATGATGGAACTCTTCCAGACGATTGGGGGAACTGAAGAAGTGCCTTGTGATTGGTGTCTATCAACAGTAACTTCCGTTTTCAGAATAGGGGCCCGAAGTTTATGTGGCCATCACAGAGGCATCGGTCTAGTGTCTGTTGCGTCCAAGTTATTCACTGGCTTCACTTTACGTCGACCCACAGTCCAGAGAAATTCAGATACGCGAAGAACAGGCAAGATTCCGATCTGGTCGAGGGTGCGTTGGTCACATTCTTATTCTGAGACGGATCTTGGTACATAGGTACTCATATAGGCAGTCGATGGCGATGATGTTAGACCTAAATGCTGCTTTCGATTCAGTTGCTCCTAACGTTCTCTGGAGCTGTTTTTTTTTCGCGAAGGAGTCCCAGGGCAATACGTGAATCTATTGAGATCATTGTATGCTCACTCTGCAAGCGGGATGAGAGTTCATGGACAACCGTCTCGGGCGTTCATCACCTCTAGTTGTATTCGTCAAGCGTGTCCGACTTCCCCATTCTTATTCAGTTTTGTCATTGTCGACATTTTGGCGGGTGCGCTTCGGGATTCCAGTGGGCTTGGTGTTGAGCTTCCTGGTACCAAGTTGACCGACATGAAGTATGAGGTTTATATTGTCTTACTTAGCCTTTTTGTCGAAAACATGCAGACCACTCTAGACAAGGTGGAGTGGCCGAGCTGGTTTGTATGGGATGCGCTTCGCACTTTCAAAGAGCAGTGCTGCTTCGAGACTTGGGCATTTCCACTCCTACCTTCTTCACTGCAGGTAATCCGCCTGATTCTGTGGACAGTTTCACATAATTGGGTAGCACTATCTCGTCAGATTGCAATATTGTTGATGAGATATCAGCGAGGATGAAAAAGGCACGAGTTGCCTTTGCCAAACTGCGTCATCTGTGGCGTCGAAAAGACGTCCGGTTGTCGCTGAAAGGAAAAGTATATAATGCCTGTGTACGTTCCATTTTGCTTTATGGTTCGGAAACGTGGCCTGTTCACAAGGAAGATGTCAACAGGCTTGCTGTGTTTCGCCATCGTTGTCTGCGCCAATTGGCCCATATTAAGTGGACTGATCGTGTGAGCAATGTGGCCGTTCGCTGGCGCGTATTCCGGAACGATCTGGATGCACGATCGGTTGGTCAACTAATCACGTTGCACAGCTTGCGATGGTTGGGTCACGTACTCCGTATGTCATCTGATCGTCTACCCCACCACCAAAAATTGAATAAAACCGCGTAGTGGTCAAGCAACAATGTGGTCACGAGATATAAAGATCCTGATTGCTCCACTGAGCAAAATGGATAGGTGTCGTCTGTCTGGGCGGGGTCCTCGTGATAACCCAAAAAATCGTTGATTAAAGACGCTATCCGAGATGGCGGTTTGTGGCAGTCAATGGCGTACCTGTATCTATACCATTTCTGGTTTTCCTGCCTAGTCTTCTTTTATTAGTTTTCAACCTTAGTAACGTTTTCTTTCAGGATATTACACGTCACTGTTGATGTGAGCGGCGGCCCGAGCCACAGTGCTTTCTGGTCAGGCTCTTGGCTGCTATGATGATGATGATAATGATGTGCGCATCCAGTTCGGTTATTTTTGTGAGTTTGTAGTTCACACATTTTCCACACTGGTTAGTTTGATTTTTGGTTTTCTTTGTTGGGTTTTCGTTCTTGAGGTCAGTCTCACTTAGGGCTTGTTGTATTAATTTCAAATTCTCTGGTCTAGATTTAACTCGTATCGAATTTCTCCCAGTTTCTTATAGGTGTAGTTTGCACTCTTGATCCCCAACATATTCATTGGTTGGTTTGCTATAACACGTATTCACATAACTTATCATCGCATCACATTCCTTACATTATTCTGTAGCTAACTCGGGCCCCATTCGGAAAGATTCCGATTCTGCCACTCCGGAGACCGGGCCTTTGGCGGACCAAAAGTACGTCACACATTGTTTTCGTCCCGTCGTCTTCCCACCACTTTTTTTTCGTGAGTAAAAGTGTGTTGCTTTAATTGTACAATTGAATACTGTGGCTTGAGCTGCCGTTGATCCTAACAATAGCTCATGCGAAAATTTGTTATGTATACAATATATACGGAATAGATAAATAAGTGGGATTCCGTAAACCAGTATAATCGTTTTTACTGATACAAACCTACCACTTATAGCGACACTGTTACGCCCGAGAGAATATCGATCTAGAACTATGAATAAGTGGAACCTACTAACCTTGTTTAACGGAGTGGTCAAGGCGTTCATAGCCCATGACCACGTCACCTTCTGGCCACCTTGCGATTTCTTTCAACTGTCAGCAGTTGCACTGAACAATGTGCGGTGCAGCAGACGATCCGTCAGCATATGGTCTACTTGACCTAACCGGCGCAAACTTCATCGGTCGTGAACTTTCCCAAATGGATGGCGACGGAATTCCACATCGTTCACACAGCCCACTGAGTACACGTTGAGTGATATAGTCGATAGCGGTTGATTCCCGGAAGTTGATGTGCGTCTTCACTTCGGTTTATTTGCAATATTTTGGCGTCTTTATATGGTATGTTGTCGTTTAGACACATTGTGTATTGAGTTCTAGTTTGTCCTTTTATTTGTCCTTAAACGCGAGTTTTATTTTTTCTCTCCTCTCAGTTTGACATCATCCATTGATTATTGACGATCATGATGATGATAGTAAAACTCGAGTTCATGTTTCGCCCTCAACCAAATCTTCCGGTTGACTTCTCTAAATTCATTGAACTCGAGTTCCGATTTTGCCTGTTGGCTCCCATTCTAACTGGAAGTCAAACTTTCCTCCACATGTAGCTAGTAGGCGGCGTGTTGGCCTCACCCTGAGGACCGCTCAATCTTTATAGTTAAATATTCGGTGGCATTAGCTCGTAGATGCTAATCGAGCTACCTGATCGTCGTAACTACAAACCTTATAACCATCCATTCAAATATGGCGGATTAGCTCGCAATGAGAATTTCTCAATGTGATCATGATCACCGAATTCGTCGACTCTTGTGGCTCCTTGATCATCTTGTCTTACACGAGCCGCCTCGTCCCTTTTCATTCTGTGTTCTGTTGACCACAGGGAACACTACGGATTGCACTTCTTGGGTTTTCTAAATATTCTCAGTGATGTTAATGAGTAACTTCATGACCTCGCGCTATTTGGTTGCAGAATTTAACCTGTTAACCGGTTTGTAATGACTTTTGTTTGAATACTTCTGTTTCCATATAACTTGAGCATCACCCACAATTGATCGCAGCTATAGCATTTCCATAGACTTCCCGGTCAGCCCCGTTCGAAAAGAAGCGCTAGACACGTCATTAGTGCATATTCTTGCCACGGCCGGGACTAGAACTCCGACCACATTTTCGTAAGGCAAGAGTATGCACTACTAACGAGCTCTAACAAGACCGAAACTCATGTCTAGTGTTTCGTTTCGAAAGGGACCGACTGGATAGTCTTTTGGAGCGTGACTTCTGCGATCATTTGTGGCTGATGTTCAATTTATGTGAACACCAAAGTCCCGTAGTACTCATCACTTCTATTTTCCGTGTACTTCATTCATTTGTTCACTTGTTATCGTTGCATCAGTCGAAGTCTTTTCTCCTGTTCCTCTGAGGATAACCACTTGACCTATGTTCTTCTTCAATTCTACCAATTGGAATTACACGCGAATTACTAATCGTTTGCCGGAAGGACTATATCATTATTTCATTTATTTGTAGCTTTTCGTTTTAAATACGTTCTAGCGATAATGAGAATAAAGACATGTTCTCGATTATTCATCTCCAGGCCGGTACAATTATATATGGAGTTTATGGATTTAAATCGATATATCGATCCCACTTATTGCAAAGGCATTATCTTACAGGCTACTCAATTGGCAATGGCTTGATTTATTTATTACGTTTCGCTCGTCCACTGGTTTGATTGCACAGAGTGGTCGTCGATTTGGTGGATTTGTCGCCATATTAGATACAGCGCCTGAACAAACCGCATTTGATAATATCCCACCGAGTCAAGCAGCTTGATTCCGTTAACATTGGTAGTACAGAGTGTTCTCATTCGGACGGTTTTTGATGGGTTGCCTAGCACGCGATTTGTAGCTTTCTTTACAGATGTACATCAGATCGATTGCCATCGTCCATTTGGTCGTATCACCTCTAACTACTTATGTCTATCCAGTAGTCGCGGCAATTACGTCGTTGTGACAGTTGACACGGTTTTCAAGTTAGCTTCATTTGTATTGATCTCTTTATACAGTGAGGATGTCGTTATGAATTCCTCCTTATGGCAAACATTTTTAGGTTTGCTAATTTTTTCTCGGTTGAAGTTATGGTTAGTGGTCCTCCACGAAACGGCTGATTGGTTTTCCGTGCAGTGGATACTCTGGCAATCGCTCATCTTGTCTCGAGTCGGAAGCTGCTTCGGAAAAGTGGATCAAACTGTTTTCACCAAAGGGGCTGGACACGAACGTTACACCCCAATAATATTATGACCGTGCGCATTACCCCACCCCCATTGTGCCTGTCTGTCCCACATTTTCCGGCGTTGTACCTGCAGTCTTTTCGACGCAGATTTACTGGTAGTTTTGGTGACTATTTGCTGTTTTGTCACAGGCTAACACCCACCTCCACATTTGGAGTCTCTCATATTACCGTCACCATTCGAGTAGTCAAACTGGAGCCTCTACCAACTTAGGGGTATTAAATAGTCAGCATTGATTGGGAATCTTGCGGTGAATCGAAATTAAAGGTCCGATGGAACAGACTCGCCGAGAGTTAGGTAACAAGGTGTTTGACACCCGTTACACAAAAAATGTCATAAAATATCTGCGGGGAATTGAAACGTTTAGTCTGTGAAAGACGTTACGTTATCGCCGGCTTTGTTAATCGTGTCTTAGGGGACAAATACTGCTTTGTTGGTAACAGCAGCAGCACTCCTCGACAGCTGTTTAACAGTTTCATTGTTATTTGGCCCTCATTTTGACTCACCGCTTGCCTTAAGTTCCATCCACACAATCAGGTCTGCACTACTGTCAAATTCTCTGGAGTCCTATAATCTAATCTCAATTGATCAGAAGTTTCTTCTGTTGGCTATGTGTTCTTAGGTCTGGAACGACGTCCACCCTTGGTACACCTCACTTGCCATTGCCTGACACATGCAAGCCGGGTCCCGGTCGTTCGACTGGGAGTAGTATCACGAGTACTGCGGACTCAGGACCACAGACAGCGAGGAGTGGAAAACCGAAGTATATCCGATTTGGTACAAATTGCGACCTATCGGACGAAAAGAAATGGTTCCCACAGTTACATGAACTGACTAAGCTGCCTACGTTTGTCCGCGTCGTCAGCGCTTTCAATATGCTCAGTCATGTTGGCTACTCTTTGCTGGGAATGAACACTGTTCAGCTGTACTTGAAGGTGAGTCGACTTGGTTTTCCTCGACTAACTGTTTTGATTTGCTTTGATATTTGATGGATGACGTTGTTGTTGTTATGCACATTTGATTTTTGACAGAACTATATACGTCTCCATTATTGACAACATTATGTTAGTATTTGACACTGTTACTAAACTGTGGTATAACCATGGTTAGACGAAAGTCCGGGAATCAGAATCCTATGTTTATATTCGACTACTCAGCGTCGAATTTTTTTTACGTCTTACAGATAAACAAACAAGCTGTAATCCAGAGTAAAGCGTTGCATACAGAAGGACTTTCTTTAGGGTTTCACTCCCTTGCTTCATTACTTGGAGTGACCACACATTTTGTTTTTTTCTAACAGTTGCATATATATGTGTGAGTTTGGTCAAAAAGTATATCTTATATCAATCCTTCAAACGTTTGTCTGGACCAAATATTTTGAGCCTGCAACGATTACGCATGACTCACGGATCACTACAACAATTCACCAGCAACGTATATATCATCACCAATTTTCAATTCGGCAGTATTGTATGATGCTGTTATCTATGTACAGATGTAAATTGATCCCCTTAGAAATCTTCCTTCAAGAGCGGACAGTGTCTCAGTCAGACCACTTTCATCTTTCTCTATGGGGCTTCTCCAGTAGTTTAAGACCCTATAGGGACCACCTTCCAGATATGACTTCGGACCCCAGTTTTGACCCTAATGTGGTTGTGTTTAGTCACTAGAGATTACGACCTGAAATATAGAACGTAATGCATACGAGATAACTGATATGGACTTTCTACTGACAGCCCGCATTATTCTACGCCGTTATTGTCATTATCTTGTTGGTTCTTACTCGAACAACTATCTTCATACTAAATTGTAACCAATGGCTCCATGGTGGATTAAGAATGTCACTTGACCTTAATCCTATTGAACTGCGTGTAGCTTGGAGGTTCGCAACATTTATTTTCCCAATGCGGTCCGTAATTCCTACCTGACACATCCAGCGTAAGCTTTAGGTAGCTGAGTATGTTTCCACGGATCAGCGAACTTTACGCTGTCATAGGTAATGCCGTGCCTTCAAAAATTGTTTTGAATTCACAGGAACTGTGTAAAATGCGGTAGAGACCGCACGAAATTCAGGCAGCCAAAATAATAAAATATGCCCCGTACTGATGTCCCGTGTACTGTTGATGTGAGTTGATCTCATAAGTAGCCACACCACGTGTAGCCGCTTCTGATCGTCATAAACAGTAATACAGCGGTGGTTCTCACTGATGCTTTGTTTTCATACAACCACAGATAATCACGCAAGCCCTCGTCAAGGGAAAAAACGGAAAGAAAGGGAAGAGTACTCAGCTTCTAACAACAACAGCCTCTATATTCGAACATTAAACGTCAAGGCGTGTACGTCTTTTAAACAAACAACCGAGCTCTAAGTGGAAGTAAGGCCTCATCAGCAAGACAGCTTCTTTGCGGCATTCACTGCTCCGCGCCATTAAGTGCACTTACTTCACAGACAGCTGAGCCAAACCGCGACGATATTCACGCCGCAGATGCTGATTAACTGTCATCTCACTTTAAGTCCGTGGCAACCGATTCCGTTAGTCGCACTGGCTTCCGACCGAGAGGCAAACGCCACCTACGGTGACCAATCCCTTGGTGAACGACTTCATTTACATACACCAGGTCATCATCTGACTGTCTGGCACCTTACGCCAGTCGACCACAACCTTGATAAAGAGTGTTCGCTTTGGCAGACGGCTAGCTAAAATCCTTAACCATCTAAATCTGTGTAAACCTAAGGACTGAACGAGAGAACCAGCTTGGAAATTACATTCGAGTACTCGTTTTCCAACCTTTTCGTTGCACAACCGTTGGTGCTGCTCGATGCAGGCGATCGAACGCAGACATCGATGATTAAAAATGCGAAGACGGTTCAAGTCTTCTGCCCTGAGCAACCAAATTTCATTGTGGTGAAGTAACACAGTCCACATTTTTGCCTTACATACGTGACCTTTAGGTCTTGGAGATACATGCGTTTCTATTTCATTTCATGTAACATCGTCACTGCTAGTAAAACTCTCTAAATACACAAACTGATCAACAACCTCCGTAACTTAATTATTCAGCATTAAATCTGCGTAATCATAGCAATCTTGCAGAAGCACTTTGCACTTTGAGGCTACAAAACACATTCCGAAGTACCTAACAAAGTGCGAAATAGCGTCTAGCAATATTTGTGCTACTTGACACTTGTCAAACAACAACACCTTGTCGTCAGCATAATCAAGATCAGTTTATCTTGAGCTAGGTACGAAGTCCACTACGGAATCTTGTGAGTGCCGTGGACAGTCCTCCATTTTTCGCCTATGACAAAATTAAACAAAAAATGTGAAAATGAGCATCCTTGACTTATACCGCTCCGTAAACACTAACCTGAGTTGGAGTATGGGAATAAAGCGCCGACAGTATGTTCACATACTTGGTCGGCACATCCCTGCGTTTAAGCGACGCTAAAAGTATAGATCGATCAACCGATTCGAACGTACCTTCACAGTTGAGAAATACGGTGATTGTTGGCCGGCGGTATACATGACGCTGTTCCAGAATTTGCCGATGATCTGTGCATCCCTGCCTAGGACGATACCCTGCCTGTTCTTCCCTTATGTTAACCTCTTGAGCTGCAGTGAGTAAACGAAGTATAGTGGATGTCAGTACCCTAGTAATGACTGAGATCGGGCTAATTCCTATGGTTTTCGCAAGAGCCTCGGATATTGAGACTATTCGAGTGGCCTCAGCATAGTGAGATGCACTCCGTCGTGCACACAGGTCAAAATAACCCTATTACGTTTGAGAGTCGAAATGCAGTTGCGGATCTCATTCTCTGTGGGTGGTTCTGAATCTACTGATCAGGGTGCTACATTATAAGCTTGTGGTGGCAACACAGTGAATACAAGAGGTCAGTTAAATGGACGCTCGTAGTGTTCCCTCTACCGCTCTAACCCTCTAGACTTACAGTGAATGAGTGTGCCGTCTTCTTTGCCAATACCTTCACTTACAGGCGGACGACCTGGATCAGTAGCACAGATAAGCTTGAAGAATCTGCCGATGTTCTTTGAAGCACAAACGATTTTCATTTCCTTAATTTTACGATCGGCTATCAGGCTACGTTTCAGCTTCTTACGGATATCCCTGCCAAACTCGTCACACGAACTGTCACGATGTATGTTTCGTCTGGCATGTAACAATCCCAAGGTTTTCTCTGAGACATACTGTTTGTTTAACCCCCGAACTCCTGTGCTGCACGCTACAGTACCTACTTCATGAATTTGATGAGAATCGATGTAGTCGCAACGGTTTCGAAGAGTGAGACGTTTGTGAAAAAGGGCGTATTGTTCTATTGCATACGTTCCTATCTTCAATGGGATCCACAAGTTCACCCGCACACATTTCTTTTCTTAGAGGTTCTAAGAGTTACAAAATCGATTGTGCAACTTTGTGATAATGATAAGTCGACATATCAGCAATTGGTCTCAGTGATGCATCCGGTTTGTGTACCTTCGGTAATCTATTCTCACGAAATTGACATTGGCATTCCCTTGATTAAACTTAAAGAATTGATTTTCCGTCGTACCTTTGATATACACTTCCTTTTTAGTGAATGCCACTTCACACCAAGAGATGGTATAGGGAGGAGATCACCACTTGGTTCAATCGTTTCAGGCGATTCGTAATTTAATGTTTTACGAACAGTATATGAACGAAATATTTACAATTTATGGCCTGGCATCCGATTCATTAGTTGTCTTACAAAAATTTTATGCTTGTCATCCGGCTATAAAAGTTACCTCAAAAGTGGAGATCAACGGAAATACAACATTTCTAGATGTTTTACTACAACGACAGGATAATGCAGGATTGGAACGAAGCGTGTACTGCAAAGCCTTGTGTAATGGTTAATATACGCACTTTCTGAGCTTTATTCGTCTTGAGTACGAACGAAATTTAGTAAACTGCATGGCATATAGAAATAGAGCGATGTTCAGAATTAATATCAATCCACAAAATTCTACGGGAAAACGGTTACCCAGAATCTATCATTACTCAATACATGAAAAAAGGTATGGTCTCGTTTAATACCATCACTGTTCCACTTCACACAGTCTTCTTTAAATGAAATAAATAATTTGAAATATTACAACTTATAGAGAAGGCTTATCTTGCAACCTGTTTGCGTTTAACTGCGAAAACTCAACATTGGACATTAAACAAGCGTTCCCGTTTATTTTCAAAATATCACGTATTCTTAGCAGTGGTTTCAGAAAAGCACTCTTATCTACAACAGAATGGATCGGTATCCGTTCTCTGAGACCAGATTTGCGTAAACAAAGAAAACTTGTATTGGCCCTACAATTACCGTGGCCATAATTATGGCCATCTACCCGCTCTCAACGTAATCCCTAACCTTCTTTTTTTGTTAATGTACTAGTCTATGCGAAAGTTAATACCGATCAATTTGTCAGTTGATTCACGCCGTGACCACACTATCTTTTCGTACAACTGCTTGCTTGACCGTTTGGTCTATGTTCTCTATAATCGTTGTACAGTAGCTTATTCATTGTCGTTCCTGTTGCGTTCACCAACACTGAACCTAAATCAGTCAACTGCAATTATACACATCTTCTCATATATGTAAACAGCAGAAGTGAATTACTGAAAAAAAAGTTTTGCGATTTGTGTTTCGTTGAATGTGTCAATACGCATATTTTGCATACCGACGGCTCTACCGATGGCATTCCCAATTTCTCAAAAGCCAGCCGTTTTTTTGTCATTGTGGTCGTTGGCATGGGAAAATAAGAACAAAACGGCAAATGCAAATGCATGGTCTGAATCCAAGTATGTACTCCACTGCATGAGGCAGTCCTGAATGGAGCCCTGCCACCTGTAACTAACAGCTGTGTGGTCTATCCGTGAACACAGGTGATTCGGAGATGGGGGATACCAAATATAACTGATGCACACTATGTCTAAAACTAGTTGAGAAGGATTGTTATATATGAAAAAATGATGGCCCTGAAGGCCAGGGAAAAAATATTTCGAACATCCATGAAGTTCTTGTCTCTCAAACACTACAACGAACTTTACATTCCGCCCCCCCTACAGATTCCTGTTCTTGTGATTAGGTCTAACCGCCGTCACTACTGTAGCCCAACTAACCGAACTGGAAAAAAAGGACAAATAGCTGGAGGAAATGAAATTGATCAAGCGTGTTAGCAATCATGCATGCGAGTTGTTATATGTAGCACGCTGTTATGTTAGATTGCGTTTTAAACCATCTCACGTGGGTGGTATCGGATGTGTACGGGTTGATCATTAGCCGTCTATCTTTCCTAACGGATATGTTGATGCGAACCACTAATTTGACAGCACAGACGATATCGTATTCATCATATGTTCAAGGTACATTTTAAACAGTTCGATATTGTCACTGTTGATCTTAATTTCGACCGCAGTATGATTGTGCTCAAATCACATCGGTTGTTGCCTACTACACGGTAGTCTACGTACCGGGACTGTAAACCTCGTTTATTCTCGTTACGCATCACAGCTTTTCTCCTCCACTTACCAGCAACTTATTTTTTCATCCAGGTCCCCGGTTGTCGCACTCCCGGGCATCAGGAGAATAATTGCTTCTGTTCCGTTAACATTAATATCGGTCCGGGTGATTGTGAGTGGTTCTCCGTCCCGGAACAGTATTGGGGTGCAGTTCATGACTTGTGTGAGAAGAACAACGTGAGTCTGACTAGGGCTTCGTGTTAACTCCCTTAGTTCTTGCGTTCGCAACAAGTTGCGTTTGGGTAATCGTCTTAACTACTCTGTCCGCTTAGGTTGACTACTTGACCGGGTCATGGTGGCCAAATTTGGAAACGCTATACAACGAAGAGATACCAGTCTATCGGTTCATTCAGCGTCCGGGTGATCTCGTCTGGATCAATGCGGGCACCGTCCACTGGGTCCAGGCGATTGGCTGGTGCAACAACATTGCCTGGAATGTTGGACCATTGACGTCGCGTCAATATCACATGGCCTTGGAACGGTATGAGTTCAATCGGCTACGTGGCGTTAAATCTATCGTCCCGATGATCCACTTCAGTTGGCAATTGGCAAAGAACGTGAAAATCTCTGACCCGGGCTTGTATGAACTGATCAAGTATGTTTTTTGGTGAATCTATCGACGTCGCTTTCATTTTTCATCAGTCGAGCGTTTTTCTTACCGCTTGACTTACTTGGGATGTGAGCTTTAGGCTCTAGTTGCTGTCATTCTTCGAGTTCAGTTGCTGTTGTACAGTCAGGCCTACTGTACGTGCTTTTGCATGCACTGTAGATTTGGCAAGCGGAAATCTGTCTTTCCTGTTGCTTTTTTGATATTTTTTACACATTTGTATCCAATTTTCGGCTTTACAGTTTCTTGTTATGATTGCCAAACAGTCGGCACTCATCGGATATTAATGCTTCAAACAAGTATCGTGGCTATCAAATCAATACATTAGTACTGAGTACAGAAAGGCCTACCTGATCCTTGACCATTTACAAACTGTTTTATTCCTAGCGAAGCAGACCGATTGAAGAAAACCAACGTTGCTGAGTGCACACCCATATAAATTCGCGTTAGATCGTTAGAGTGGTCTAAAAAGAGTGTTTTCATTTTTCCATCGCGATCTGTTTGTCGTCTTGTGTTCTAGATACTATCAGACTGCCCACAACAGGTTGAATAATCACTGTACCGTATCACTAACTCATAATGGCTCCAATCATAGACTTAACAAGGAACAGCTGTCGAATTATTGGGCAAATTCGGAAAGCAATACCATATGCAAATTTCTGTGTGTAGATTCTTTTTACATCTTTTATCATTTGTGTTTGGTCTCGTTGTTGTCATTCCTGTTCGCGTTTCCAGACCTGAACCATTGTTTGGTCAAATTTCAATCAGATACTCAGTGAGAGGTCACAAATCACGGTCTGGTATCATTTCAAACGCTTTCATCAGTCATAGACGTGTGATTATCATAAAAGCGAAAACGGCGATTCTGAAGTGAACTGGAAAACTTACATTTCAATCTGATTTCTGATTGGCAACCCCGGCAAGCAGGACGTCAGTCAGTTGTTTTTAAGAGCATATTGCTTTGATGTGCGACCAATGAATACGTTATGGTGAAAAACGTGTGTGTTTTGTGCTCGCTAAGTGTCACTCATAAACAGAAGATGTAAGAATACACAAATTTTAGCACGCGAAAATTTTTCGCAATAATCTTTCCAGTTATCTGAGAATTTGGATTTCTTTTATATTAGACCATGCCAAAACTGTTTCAGGGGGAAACCTTCGATTCGTTTTTCAGATAGTTTGAAAATGTAGTTCACTGCTGTCAGACACGTCTCTAGATCAAGTGTCTGGGAAGTTGGTTACAAGATAAACAGGCTTTTTTGATGAACAGATCGTCGTAGTCAGAACGCTCTCAGAACATGTTGGATCCCTGATTGACAACTAGGTTCTCTCAGTTGGAACAATGACGCGGTGGTTACAACTCTGCTACAGACTGAGGTTCTATGTAGCACCAGGTTCTTAAACTGCACAACGTATGTGTTGTAGCTGTGGAGAACTCAGTTTCATCCGGGATCAGATACTTTTGCTAAAATGTCTGATGGACCCTAAAAGTGTTACATTTTTAATGGCGCTCACCATGTGCACATGTTTGCTAAGCATAATACTTGTATTTGCACGTGGCCAGGAATCAAGTATACACAAGGCGATCTACAACCTTCAAGCGGTTCATTTTAGATGTCCGCTTGAGCGAACTGGTTGAATCAAAAAAAAAAAGTCAGTGCCCATTTTTAGGCCTATTCCCGACGCAGGACGCGTGAGCCAAATAGACCGAGTAGTTGCGAATTCGAGAAGTGGAGTTGGTCAATTTTTCAAATGGATTTCTGGACCTGTATGTGAACTGCACACGACGATCTGTACGCAATCTTGTCACCATGTATAACAGTACAGACTTTTTTTGTCTCTGGTAGTTGTGTTAAGCTTTAAATCAATCGGCCATTGAATTTGTACATTCTTATGAAGTCGATCCTAGGTCACGTGCAGTGCCATCGTCTGGACCACATACGGTCCGTTATATCACTTGACAGTGAATTTCTTTGGTTTTGTTTGTCTGAATCGTGTTTACCACTTTTCGCCCATCGACGTAGTGGAAGAAACCGTTACTGGGGCTTTCAATAACAGTCTGACAGCCATTAGTAGCTTACCCACATTGCACGTAGACTATCCTGCCGACACTGTATCACTCGTTCACATTTCTAACTGTTAGACTTTCTCCTCATTTTCTCTCTCTGCAGACAAGCCTTATTGCGTAGCATTGTGCAATCACAATTGGCCACGGATTTTATCGAAAAGTTGGGTTTACCAATTCGACGTCATGGAAAACGACCCGATGATGTGGCGCACTCTTGTCACGACTGTGAGGTAAGTAGGTGTTGTGGAATATCGCTTGTATACAGTTGTATACATGTTTGTATGTACACTACCATCATCTGGCGCTTACAACTGTAGAACCAAGCTTGAACATCGGTATTGTTATATCTCGGGCCAACGTCATACACCCGTCAACCCGGTTATCGATTGCAGCCTAACTCAGGTCGCAGAAAAATGTGCCCTGTCCTACATCCGATAGGCTGGAAGTCGCTGACCGTTCATACAAGATATAAGTGAACATCGAACTTGTGAATGCCACAGTACTTATTGTCACGTGTTGCCAATGCTTTGATCGGTTGATCTAGGTATGTTGGGATTGAACAGTGTTTATAGTGGATGGACACAATTTCCGATCAGTGATCCGCGGAGCAAATATCATAAGTACGTCACCAACCACATGTGGCGTTGTCCGCACGTGTTTTTCTTACGACTGGGGCTCTGAGCTTAACTAGGCGTACGTTCTTCGTACGAATGTGTATGATAATTGTCGTGGAAGTCGTCAGTCCCCCGAAAATATTTTGGCAAAAAGACTATCAAAGTACACTTGTCAGTGACCTTCACCGTTGCCATAGTTTTGTACTCCGGTCTCCACGATCGCCGGCAGCTGTCGTGACAACTGTGGTTGTCATCCCGACTACACGCCCACTCTGCACTGTCTGGATTTTTGTCTGGTCCATTCTTTTGGCGTAGCTCTGTTGCTAGTCTCACACCCTACATATACGGACGGGTTTGTGACCATGTTGTCTTCAGTTGAGCGACATAAAGAAGCTCTGTTTGACAGCCAGTCTTTTCCCTGTGCTCATGCAGTATTCTCGGGTGGATGAGTTGGAGGAGAAGAGACTAACTGACAGTGTATACTCCGTAATCTGTTGTTCATTACCGTTGACCGCCGTCCAGTTATCCGCCGTTTCATTCACTGTTATTCTGTTATCTGTTTGCACGCTCGTAGGCCGTAGATTCAGTTACAACAATAACCGAGTTGTCCTACTCATAAAAAGAGTTCACGGAACTTAGGTGCACATGCTTTCATCCTTTAGTCGTATCCATGAGTGTTGTGGATTGAGTTGCTGTTTATCTTAACAGCTGTCCCCGAGACTGGTGAATAGGTAGGTACAATTATATGAACAAAATAAATGTTGAGCAAAGGCACACAAGTATCGACCAGACGAGTGTAGACCCTCTACTAACTGTCACGTCCGAAGGCGTTCCTTGTGGTTGATCGACGGACTTGGTGGTCACGCCACAACCTTGCCGTTTTGCGATTTCTTCCGACCGTCTGCGGTCGCACTAAACATTGCGCGATACTGCAGACTTTGTGGAAATACATGCCATACAAACTGGCTATATGGTTTAACCGGTTTAATATGATCTGCATGTTCACGGAGCATCCTCACTTGCATACCTAATATCAGTCAACCTAGCACTTGACAGTGACTACTCTAAGACCCTCGGTACCCTTAAATGCTCCTTCCAGAGTATTTTTTATGACGTAGTGAAAGAACAGGGCGTAGAATGACTGACAATTGGACAAAAGGTGGCAACTATCTCGATTGTACGTTCTGGTGAGTAGGATCGCTAGTTCCCTCGTAAGCTTTCGTGAGATCGTTTTTCATAGGGAGGTGCACTTTGTCGTTATCCACTAGGTTTTGTGGAGATGGATAGAATCCCTGTGGTTCTTGTATTGATTAGTTAACTCATTACAGTTGGAGTGCACTAAACTAAGAGCTTGTTAGAGTGTTCATTATTGGTCTATGTTGCCTGGTCGAGTAGCAGCAAATCTTGTGACAGTTTCCAATTGATATTTTGTTAATATTAGCTGAGCGTATTTAGTTTACGTTTAACCGTCTGAGCCTGCTCGCGTTGTCTTACCGAACCGTGTAGGTTTTTGAGCATGAGTCAGCGCTTAGCCAAAACCCAGACAGGATGGCCAGTACAAGTATCAGCCTTGCACACAATCCTACCGCCTATAGCCTACTACAATAGGATCACCTTAGCCCACGCTTCTGAGAAAGAAGGAGGGTTGTGGGTCAATCTTGGGGTTGCGGAAGTTCGTACTGATGCGGTACAAACCGTGCTCTGAACTCAGACCTATCCGTCTGTCTGCGCTGTTGCAACGAAACTTGTGTTCAAAATAGCTCTTTAGATGAACTCTATTTGATGACGTGTGACTGATTCAGGTATTCAGGCTTCCGGCAAAAATCACGGTATCTGCTTTATATGTTAGACGAAGGTCACGCAAATGCTTATGTAGTCGATCTCGTATTGTCTTCGGACTGCAGTCTGTTGTAAGGTACGCGTATACAACGGAAGACATGTTCATCTTCTCACAGTTTGCTGATTCTTGAAATTTATCAGTTAATTTCTTGTTTCTTGGTGACGAACGGCCGCATTGCTCATGCGATCATCCCAGTTGATGTGGGTCAACTAATGGAGATAACGATGGTCAAACTCAGCAAGTTTGTGTATATCTTTGTCTCGAACAGGCAGCGTTTCTGAACCTTGGCGCAAAACACAAGCATTATATACCTTTTCTTTCAGCGACAACCGGACATCTTTTTGACGCCGTAGATGACGCTAATTGGCGGTGGGCTGAACACTTTGGGAGTCACTTAAGTTGGCCTCCTGCTTTTACCGTGTTGCCGCCACAGGTATACAAACCGGTCAACAACTTCCATGACTTCATTATCTAACATTAAACCTTCGTAATCACAGCAATCTTGCAGAAGCACTTTGCATTTCGAGGCTGCAAAGCGCATTCCGAAGTGGCACGGACTTAAATGGTTAGGTTATGTACTGAGGATGTCAGCTAATCGCTTGCCACACCGACACTGTTTGCTGATGCCGCGGCCGATTGGCGTACGGTTCGAGGTGGACAGGTGATGACCTGGCTTAGACAAATGAATTCGTTAACCAAGTGGTTGGCCATTGTAGATCGGGTTGGTATCCTGAACTGGAGACCTTGCAACTCAAAGAATCGGTGGCTGGAGATGTTAGGTGAGATGGCGGCCAATCAAACTCAGTGACATGGTCGTTGTTTTGCCGAGTTGTCTGTGAATTGAGTGCACTTAATGACGCGGGGCAGTGAAAGCCGTAAGGAAGGTATCTTGCTGATGACGCCTAACTTTCACTTACAGCTTGGTTGTTTGTTTGCAAGGTGTAGGCGCTTTGATGTTGTGTTTGAATATAGACGTAGCTATTTTTTAGTGGTTAGGTTCCCTTCTTTCTTTTCTCTTCCCATACAGGGTTTTCTTTTTCGTGGTTGTGTGGCAGTTAAGCACCATTGTGAGAAACACTGATGTTTTTCGCTGTCTACGATGATGATGTATGTTGTTGAACTCCGCAGAATGTTGCGTGGTGTCACTGCTTCATGTTGTAACCGTTCGTATAGTTGTCAACAGTTATTTTTATGTGCACCTCGAACAGCATTGACCCGTGCGGGCTTATTCCATCCGGAATCTAATGCAATTCCGTTAACAAGCTACGCATGTCACATTTGAGCAGTAATTGAGAGGGCTTGGAGTACGCAACGGGCTATTTTGGTTAAACCAGTTGTTGCAACCCCATGCTCCAGAAGGTTTTTCCATCCCGTCCTTTCTTACATGCAGTAGGCAATATAAACCATTCTGTGCTCCAGTCACTCAGCGGTGTACAATTCGTTGTTCTTCTGGCCAATAATGCTCTCGGATATCCTAGCTCCCCTCAGTCCGTATGTTACCCCGGTAATCGAACCGGCTGTCTTTCAGGATTAGGTTATTGTTACCGTCACTCTAACCGTTCCCGTTCCTGATAAAGCCCATCCGGACTCAGGTTTAACTTGTGCCTTCTCCCTTCTTGAAAGGGTGTTTTTTTGTGTGCTGGTGATTGAAAGTTTCATCTGGTCCCTGTCGCATGAAAACTACTTTATACCATTGTATCTCGTAGACCAAATTTAACAGACAAACAGTATGGCCAAGAAGAGCAGCAAGTTATAATTTCGCTCTCGTCGTTACTTTGTTGCTCACATCTTCGCTCTCTACCAGGTGTAGCAATACTATCATTTTGTGAAGTGCTGATTGTCGTCTTCTTACAAGTCGAACAATTTGGTTCAGCTTAGAATTGTGATATTCCAATGGAAAAGAGTGTGGAGTGCGTCAGGACCGTTCAGATTCTCGTTTAATTTTGTATTGCATCAGGTCTTAGAGCACACTCACGTTGAATGTGAATACCGAAAGGTGGTGGATTTACTACCATTTGAAACAGACGATATTGCCTTAATCCGTGGTAATTCACAAACAGCCCAGAACGTTCTCGACGGCTTTCACGTTTCCGTTCGTCATTTTGACGGAACCTCTTCATCCGCCAGACTCCAAGTTTTACAGTTTATCGAAACTCATGCGTGAATGAGCATTTTAATCACAAGACTTTTATAAGACTTTCTTTTTAGAGTTTCGGTATGCTTATTGTCATTTCAAACAACTCTCAATCAAAAAATGACGTGTTGGTTGTTGTCAGAAAGAACGTGTTTCTTCTCTATGGTCTAATTCATGTACTTCATTCACACACAGTTAATCAATATCAGTTCCTACTTACTCTCCTACTAAGGCTTAACTAAGGTTTATTTGAACGCATGCAAAAGCATTCGAATTTCATCAGAAAACTGAATACTTTATATTGTTTTGTTAATTTCTTCTACAGCCTTTTGAATACCGGTTTCGCAATCCGCCTATATAACCCCTATTGTGTCTTATGTGGACAGTCTAGTACATGTTATCATTAAGTGCGCACATTAAAGACCGTGTATTTACATTTTAATGCGAAGGAATCAAAATGCGTCTGAAACGTTCAGTCCGATTTTTCACCATCAAACTATCCTATGTTTGGTTATTCCCCGATTCCATTTTTTAAGTTAAATGTACTATTTTTAATCAACCTAAGCTCTTTCGTAAATATTCTTCCCGAGGGCTTCTACTCAATTACTGTTTATGAATTCATCGCAATGTTTGGTTGCTTTTGTTTTCTGTCGCGCAAGTCTTGTGAACTTGTGTTTTCTTTCAGCTATCATGGTATGTCTTTGGAGCCCGAATCTGCTAACAGCTCCAGAGCGACTGCACAGAATTTGCTTTTTCAAATGTTTGTTGATGAAATTCCGTTCTTATATTTTACGCGTTATTTTAGTTATCGACCATGTGACCGTGAAAGTCACTAACATTGTATACGCAACCGTTTGAATGTTGCTTGATTATAAACAGAATACCAGATTCAATATTGCTTTGTTGGCCTGCGTTCTTGAAAGAAATAATTGAAAACAGCAGCAGACAAGATGAAAACAGTTTTCCCTTACACAAACTAGCAAACAGCGACCATCTTCGTCTTTGGAAAACAGTCTGCTACGACCAGAAAAAATGTTGTCATGTGAAACTCGTCTGCTTACCAAACGACATCCAAACGAATTCAAAACGAACAAAGTTGTATAAGTTGATGATCAAGCGATCTCAAACAATGTCATGAAACTTGCTTATCTTTTTCATACGCGAATACAGAATTACTAACCAAAAATTTAATGACTAAGTGTCTAAATACCATTAATTTTCTTTCATCTGTC